>JABFEA020000054.1:2346381-2356739 GCA_019775915.2 Cyphomyrus plagiostoma
GTTAAGTTCTCCCCAAGCGAGCTTGATGGGCCGAATGGCCTCCTCTCGTTTGTATAGTTCTTATGTTCTTATGTAACCTGAAGGGGGCGCTGTACTGACGGCTCCCTGAGAGCTACGCACCACGCTTTGGGCACCTCTACTTCGCACACCTGTGGACTGGGGATGGCGTCAGCGTCAAGCTGGGTCACGGGGCGGCCAGCAGGGCTCCAGATGGCTGCGTGCCCCCGCCCACGCTCTCTCTGGCAGGGGGCTACACCCACGGTCCCCAGGACGGCCTGGCTGCGAAACCAGGGGGGGGGGCAATCTTACTGCCACAGCCCTGCCTGAGAGTATCACTCCTCTCCCCCCAACCCACAGATGGGTAAAAAAAAATCAGTCTTCCTGCTAATTGATTTTACCTCTAGATTGGCTTACTCAATAGATTACTTAAGCCCTTTGGAAATATTGCTAGGGGAACCTCAGTCTTTAGTGTGATTTAATTGTAAATGTTGACCAGAGCGTGATGGACAGGTCACGTTTTAAGCAAAGAGAATATCACTGGATACGCACGAGTTCAAACATTAGCTGTGCAAACACCCTCTGCCACACATTTTAGAGCCTCTTCGGGGTTAAACACTCGTCATGGTAACGCGTGTTGTTTTTATTACTGTATTATTGCACCCTGCTGGCTGGGCAATTCTGGGATCTTTAAGGTGGGGGGAGCATAAGAGGGGCCATAATTCATACAGAGGGGCCAGCCAGGGGCAACTGACCCTTAGTGTGGCCCAACCTCCTGGAGAATGAGACGCCAGACCCCCCCCAGCACCCCCTCGCCTCCCCAGGGCCCCACAATAAAATTTGCCAAACAGGGGCAAAAATACTGAAAATTATTTTTTAGGGGGGTGCTGAGACATAAAAATAGGGTCTACAACCAACAATGGGGCCAAACTATTATTAGCCAATGATATGTATTGAATGGATGAGTGACAGGGGAGAGGGCATTCCGCAGGCCAATCAGCATTCAGCCTCTCAGGGCCCGCCCCTGTGTATGCTTCTGCTTGCTTTGGTTCTGGAAGGGTGCTGTTCCTACATGCATGTAAAGCTGCTTCCTTCAGACTAGGAAGGTCCTGGAAATTTTGGCCCTGGGGCGGGGCGGGAGAGGATACATTCGGCACCTGCTCTGAATGCGGCCGCAATTCGCCCAAGGAGACGAGGCTCGGGTTCTGGGACAGCCTCCCCACAAGCGACGTCCATTAATAGCAAGGTAACATTCAAGGTTGTGAGCTTGGGGATTGGCGGGGGGGCAGGCAGGGGGCAGGCGGACGTGGCTCGGGCAGCTGTCGGTTAGTCAGCTGACGAGCCGCGGCCCTGCTGGCGTGGTGGGGGGGAGCACGTTGGAGCGGTGCGGCCATGGTGACCGCCTGCCTTTCCGCCGCAGAGGGCATGGTCACATGGCTGAGTCACATGACTACCCCAGGAGCACCAGGAAGACTTCATCGTTACACAACCAGCCAGATACAGAAAAACCAAGGTGCAAAAATGCAAAAAATCTCAAAATATAGCTACATATATGTGATCCACACATTTGAACTCGATTTATACACAATGTTTTTTTCATACTGTTTGGTAATAGTCACGGAAATATTAAAGCTAAATTGATAAAATAATGAAAGAGACACATGTGAATCAAGCTTGAATTTATGCCTGTAGCCAACTTTCTGTCTTAAATGAAGAATGACATTATTCAGCATCGTGGGTAGTACAGGTTAATCCATTCATCCATTTTCTGTACTGGCTTGTCCTGTGTAGGCTTATGGGGGTATGGAGCTTAAATTATGTCTTGAGGTGCATCTATAAATGCAAGAAGAATTCTTGACCATTTGGGAGTGACATGGAGGTGACAGTAAATCATAGCAGGGTGACAGTTGTGTCAAACTGGGTGGGGTGGTCTCAGGAACAGACCAAGGGGGCTGAGGGGTCACAGGAATGATTAGATCAGGGAGGGAAGGTCTCCTGACCAACAGCTCTGTCCTGGCTGCAGCGAGCCCCTCGGAATGTCCCACATCACATGAGAAGAGTCACATGACCTCCACGGCTCATTTCAGCTAGTTTGGGTGTCATTCAAGCACTTAGGACAAAATAGCTTGAGAGCAAACAATGTAAATTAGTATCAAAGTAAAGCTTATGTAGTGAACTAGGTAGGATAATTTCAGTGCATGATCCTTTCCATTTTATTCGGAGGAGAATTTTAACATTTTGCATATTTAAATCAATCATAAGAGAGCAAGGTAACAGTTTGCCAGGCATGCATTGCAAGGTACACTCCATGGGGTATGATTTTCTATGGCGGATTTAGCAAAGTCACTCACACAGGTCTATATTAATGAAGAACGAGATTGCTTTCTCTCGTCCGAGATTGACCTTATGTCTCTGTTGCACCGAAGGTGCCACCTCCCTGACGGTCTGCAGTAATGTTAACTTTGCTTTTCTCAAGCTCCACGCACCTACAGATCCGTGGAGATACCCAGAGTTCATCTCTCCTCTCTCTTTTTTTTTTTTGCACCTGTGGTTCCTTTTCAAGTTATTAAACCTAATTAGTTGCCCCTGCGTTGTACGTCGACAGGCCCTGAATAGTAACTGCCTATAGTGACAGTCTGGAAATGTCATATTAATGCCACTTATATTGAATGGAAGTGTGAAGGAGCATGGTAATGTTAGACCGTTTCCTGTGAAGGTAAAGGGACGCTTCACCTCGGGGTGTGATGAGAATCCAGCGGGCGGTGACGGAGCATTTCGCGTCGGCGGACACGGGAGGTGTGAAGCCGGCGAGATCTTTATGGTTGTGGCTTCTGCATCATACGCTCATTTGGCTAATAAAGCGGGGGCCCGAGAGGCAGTCAGCCCTCCCCTGTGCGCTTTTACGATAGGTGTTATTCTTCAGGACATGCCATCCATATGGTTCACTTGCTGGCCCAGAGGCAGCCTTTTAACAATCTGCTGCTCTTTTTTTCCCCTAGAATAGATGATTACCACCCTGAGAGGTAAAACTGGAGGCAATTCAACTGCCAGAGCCAATAGGAAAGAATCATCCATTGTGATTAAGCTACGATCTCTGGTTTGTATCCAATATTCAGAAGCGTCCATAGCTGATTTGCAAAAGTCCTTATCCTGCTTGGAATTGATTTTTTTCTTTGACGCCTTTTTTTTTTTTTTAAGTTTCTGTAGGTTCCTTAGCACGTCTTGTCTAAAGCTTACGTGCACAGCTTAGGAATACTTAACCGAAATCATCAGGGCTACACTTTTCTGGGAATTGAGATCGGAGATCTCCGTAGGTATGATGGGTCATGCACCCAAAGGTGGAAAGTTCAGGTCCAGAAAGGACAAATCCAGACCAAGGTTTTGTTCCAACCAACCAGTTGAGTCTCTGTGACTGTGACTCTTTATACTCACCTGGCTGGCTGAAACAAAATCCTGTTCTGGATTTGTACTCTCTGAACATGAACTGTCCACTGCTGCCTGTACCTGACTAATAGTGTTGACTGACTCATGCCAGAAATAATGAAAGGCTGCCACATGTGAGGAAACGAAAGTGGAGCTGGCTTTCAGGAGGGCTGCTGGACTGGAAGCTTTGTCTGGTGGGGATCCCAGTGAGGTTCCTATCTATTGGAGTGGTCCCCACTTCCTGCCAGGAGAGTCGCTGGATGTTTGATAAGGCAGCCTGTTCGCCCAACTTCCTCTTCGGCGAGCTGCTTGTTCATCTTTGTCAAGCTGTCCCTTTGCTTTTCCTGGGAACGTTTCCTTTTGCCCCTGCAGTGAATCAGCTTGCAGAAGATGGGGAATTCAAATGCATCCAATCAGCCAGTTTAAGCCTGTAATGCTCTTGTGTGAAAAGTCCTCTAGAAGACCTTATCAGGCCTACGCTTCCTACTCAAGTTTTAAAGAAATCCACTTTAAGTCCTCTTCCAGTTCTGAAGTAGCCTTCAGCTTGGGAATCTGTCTCTCAGATGCCTGTTGTGGCGGAGACGATGCAGCTTAATTATTCTTAAAAAATGTGTTTAGGGGACAAGCTTCTCTGCTTGACTGGGTCGCCATCCTTAGAGATTTTTTCTGGTACATTCCTAGTTGGGTGCTTGGCTCATGCACAAGACTTGGCAAATAATTAATGCCACAAATAATTAAAGCCTGTCGCAGGTGATGGGCCACAAATAGAGTCGTGCTTTTGCGTTCAAATGTATGAACTGAGTGAAATCAAAGTGCAAGAGCTTAGGGTGGCCCTAATGCATTAGAGGAGCTCTGTCTTGTGAGTCTGGGGTCACATGACAAAGTTTCCCTGGCCATGTGACATCACTGCCATGTGTCATCAGGTAGGACTGCAGAATGTTGAACGCAAATGGCAATTATAATATAACCATATCAATGACACACAGATTCCATTCATGGTGAGTCCTCTCTATACTTGAATATTGTTTCAGTTTGTTTTGCAAAACTGCTGATTGTTCAACTGAGTTGAACTGTGTTTTCTTCAGAATTAATTCTCACTTGCAAACAAACTTTAAGGTTCTTTCAATATTGTGATTAACCTCCAAATTCATATTACCGTGTCAGTCAGGTTATCTGGCTCTCTTTCTGATAATAAGTATGGTCGAAAATTTCTAGAAAATGTCTTGATATATTAGCCTGGATAAAATGAAAGTCTTGTACGGCTCCCCCTCCATATGGTGGCATCAGGGCTGTTGAATGGGCAGATGAAGAGGTCAAAGGTCACACCAGTTCCAGTGGGTGGGGCTTGGACCAAAAACTGTCTGCCTCCTCAGCAATGATACAACACTCCATGACAGGTCTGAAATAAGCAGCCTTATGGTAAATATATTTGGGCTAATTAGTGGTTCGTTTAAGAGAGCTGAGCTTATCATAGGGGTCGCATGGATGAATTTATAGGATATTAGTCTTGAGAAATGAATGGTGCCCGAATCATCAAGTATTTCAAAGAAGATTCTCATAAATGCCTCATTTATGTTACAAGCGTATGTCTGGTATTTTACTTTTATCTCCAGCATGCTACGCAATGTAATTATAATATGTAGAAACATTTGGAACATGCCAGAATGTAATTTTAATATGGGTTTAAAATTAGGTTATTCAATAGTGGACAAATCTTCCCCTGGAAATCAAATGTGAAAACCATCGTAACTTAAAATAGTTGATAAACAGTTAATCATATTACTTCATTTTGAGAATGTAATCTCCTCATGGCCTGCCAGTAATTAACCTTGTTACAGAAAGGTATAGGAAGCCAGACACAATTCCATTTTTTTTTTTTTTTATGGAACGGCTCCAAAACAGCTACGAATGCCCAGATGGTGAGTCCTCTCTGTACTTGAATATTGTTTCAGTTATTTATTTTTTTTGCAGAACTGCTGATTGTTCACTTGAGTTGAGCTGCGTTTTCTTCAGAATTAAATCTCACTTGCGGAAACAAGCATTACGGTTTAAGGTTCTTACCATATTATGATTAACCTCCAAATTCATATTACCGCTTCCGTCAGGCTAGCTGGCTCTCTTTCTCATAAAATGTATGGTCTAAAACTCCTAGAAAATACGTCTTGTTGCTGTCTTATATATTACTTATATAGCGTGGATAAAATGAAGGTCTTTTACGGCTCCCCCTCCATATGGCGGCATCGGGGTCGTTGAGTGGACAGATGAAGAGGTCAAAGGTCACACCAGTTCTTGTGGGTGGGGCTTAGAACAAAAACTGTCTGCCTCCTCAGCAATGAGCCTACACCCATCACCTGTCTCTCAAGTTCTTCAGAAAGACATTGGGCCGATTAAGATCCGATTTACAAACTCCCCTGTTTATCGCTCATCCTGCTGCACCTTACAATCCTGGAATCAGGGGTCCTTTTGAGGTTAGAGGAAGACAGACAGGCATCCATCATTTCTCACGGGAGACTCTGGCGTTTGGCTTGATCCCATGTGGCTGACGGAGGTGCCCAGGGTTAACCCTGGCTTTTCACTGTCCTCCATCAGCATTAGCAATCAGTGCTGTAGCTGCTGCCAGGGCCTGGTCCCTCGGGTAGCCGCCTGGTTCTCGCCAGCCGAGAGCCCCCCGTTAGCGCAGCGACTCCGCTTTTGTGAGAGCAATCGCACGTTTCCCAGGATGGCAGGGCAGCCTCACGGGCTTCCGCTCACACGCCCCAATCGTCGGTCACCGCACGCGGCACGACGGCTCTGCCGTCGAGTTAGCCGATGCTAATGCTATCACCAGGAGCACATGGGGAGAATGTAGGCTTCACCCAGCCCCTCCTGGCAGGGTGCGCCTGCCCATGTATATTTACAGTGCCAAACAGACATACATGCTCTTTAGAAGCTGAAATGTCTCAGAGGTGCATGCCTGCAAGTTCAGGATTCCTAATCAGAACAGAACCTTCAGCCAAACTTCCACTCTAGATGCTTAGCACTTACTAAATCTACTAACAGGTGGGCTTGATGATATAACGCTGTGCTCACCGTCCTGACACTGCAAGTGCATTTTTTTTCTCCTTAGACTCTTCGCCCAGATTCAATTCCACAAAGCAGGCACATTAGATGCACAAAACCCTAACGTCGTTCTGAACGTGAAAGGTCCCCAGTTCGTCTGGCCGTTTAAGCGTCAAAACAAGTGTCGCATTAAGGTGCACATTTTTTTTTGCGCCAGTGGCGGCCTATAACGCACCACGGTACTCCTCGTCCATGCGTGGCGGGCCGTTAATGCGCCTCCCTCCTGAAACATCCAGCCGAACTGCATCATAAACTCACACGTTTTTGCCCATGAATTGTGCCCAGGCACATGCACTGTATAAACACAGAACGTCCACCTCTGCCACTGCCAGAATACTATTTATAACCTGGCTGCCCGATGTGGACGTTCACATACCGACAAAAATACACCCGCTTTGATGCACTTTTATAGGTGATGAAGCTCCCATTTCACTTTTGACCCTGGCACGGACTGACTCGGCCAATGTGCCAGCCAGCTGGCAGCCAAGAGGGGCCCAGAGCGCCAAATCAAACGTCGCAGACCATTCAATTCAACCCCTCCCCCGCACACACCATGCGCGAGAAGTGCATGGATCTTCGTGCAGTTGCAATGCTGCACACGTGCGTCGTCCCTCACGGCGCCGAGAGATCTCACATCCCGGGCAGGAAAAATAATGCGATCGCAAACCGCCAAGGTCTGTGAAAATAAACTGCCGGCCCCTGGACAGGCCCAGATGTGCGTTGGATCCGGACTTCTGCGTAGATCCTGTAGTGCCCTTTGGTGGCGGTGGGGGGACGTGCCCGGTGATGTTGGAGGCTCTGGCCGTGGCGAGGATGGGCATGATCCCCGGGCGACCAGGAAACACGTCGCAGGATGAAACAGCCTTTGGCCCTTTCTTTCCATTGTACGTTTATTGGCAAATACGTACTGGATGCGGACCGGCCAGATGCAGACCAGCCAGAAAAGGGTCTGTCAGCTTGGCAACACTCTCCGATTATGCATATGAACTCTGGTCCTGTTATCATTCCTCCCACATTCTTCTTTACACGCCCCCCCGCCCCCCACTGTTTAATGGTATCATCTCAGTTGACATTGTGTGTTTTAAAGCATCCGGTCCCAGTTTCACATCAGAAATCCCCTTGGTTGTTATAGCAAATTAATGTACAGACAATTAAATTAAAATAAAGAGAAAAATATGAATATCTTTGCTTGACCAGCTTCACTTTTTTTTTTTTTTTTTACTATTTTCTAAAGAGTAAGAGAACAGACCGCGATAAATTTGGTGAGACGTATAAGAATTTTAAGTTATATTTAGTAGAAAGATTAAACAAATAAAGTTCGCCAACAACATTAAGTGTCCCTGGAACTCGGAGAGTCAAAGATGAGATCATTATTCATTCTGACTCTCTGTGTCACAATTTATACGTTCATTATTATAATAACCTCTTTCGAGTCGCCTTTCTGAAATGTAATGTCATTTCTTGTTTGTGTGGTGCAAACATCCTTTCTACATATGTAGGGAGTTCTTTTCCACTCGTTTATCTGGAACGGATCTGTAGTCGTTATCTGCCTGAAGAGAAAATACACGGAATTGTGGGAAATGGTCACTATGTGAGCAGACGGAGTCTCATTGACAGTCCGTTCTGCGTATGTAGGGGACGTCGGATCTGAGATGCCTTGGGGACCAGATACGGAACAAACTGGATCACTATGGGTGTTCTCCATCCCACAGATGTGCTTAAAATCAGCCCGTAAAGCCAGGCGACGGCATTAAGCTTCCGTAAACATGTTTGTTTTTAGTGATGATGTGAATCGCGGATAAGCGACGCACTCACAGAAAGCGCCGTGAAAGGAGATCCGTGGGTGACGAGGTGCTGTCACATGGATTCGTTTGGGAGAAGAGCTGATTTCAAAGAATCTTGCAATAGCATGAAAGATGTTTCGGAAGATAACCAAATCTCTTTAAAAATAACACAGTTCAGCAAGAAACGCCTTACCTCAAAATACGCTTGTGTAAAAGTGTCATGTTACTCAAAAACAAGCCCTAAAGCCATATTAGGCAGCCGGTATTGTATTGCAATCAAGTTCATGGAAAATGTGACTCTTCGTAAGTCTATGGAAACACTGCAAACACTTCGTAAGCCGTCTTCATTATCAGTAGATTTTTTTGTCATAGTAATTGACATAAATATTTCTGTTTACCCAGAATGTTATGTTACCATCGTGTCAGTCAGCCTGACACCCACAATGGCTGGATGTGGGCTCCTGCAGGATTTTTTCCTCACATGTCAGATGATAAAATGAAAGGGGGGGGGGGGGACAGGAAGGAGAGAATAATACAGGCAAATGCGTGAGTCCCACAGCAGGTGGTCTGAAAGCCTGGTGACCCAGTTTATGTCCCCACGTGACAGACTTTAGCAGAAAGCCCTGGACAAGCCTTGTCATGTGGTGCCTCCTGTTTACACCTTTTATTTTCATTATTCCAATTATATTCTTCTTCTTCGTCTTGTTTTTATTATTATTATTATTATTATTATTAATTGCTGAAGGTCAAGTCCAGAAAGTACATATCCAGACCAAGATTTTGTTTCAACCAACCAGTTGAGCATTGGTTGAAACAAAATCTTGGTCTGGATTTGTACTTTGTGGACGTGAACCTTCCACCTCTGATTAACATACTGAAAAAGTTGCTGGTAACTCAGACTTGCTGCACTTGGGAAATATTCCCTCTGCTTTATAGGAGCCATGTCTCACTGTACCGCCTGTGTCTGCTACCATGGGCCAGGGGTCGCTCTTGGCGAAAGTCCGGGCTGAACCGCACCATGGGTTTAGTGTCCATCTGGCACCGGTCCATCATAGGTTCTGTGGAGGGGCAGTGGTCTTTGAGGGATAAGCGTTAGGAGAATTTCAGATAACCTCCACAGCACTGAAGTGATTAGATTGATTTGTCAGTACAGCACTGATAATGTCTATTCATCTGTCCATCCCTTACTCCCTTCCTCCCTCCCTCCCTCCAGCCAGCCGCTCTTCCTGGTCAACATTCCACTAAAGACAGTATACTAGTTGGTGATTTCCAGTATTTGGCATCAGAGTATGGTCAGAATATGACCAAATCCGGTACTGACAGATGTGTGGCTGATATCAAGCCAGTAGTAATGTATCTCACTTTTACAGGGGCCGGGTGACACACATCCACATCCTCCTGGTGGGATAATTCCAGGTTATTCCCTGGAATTGGCTGGGACAACGGGGATCCCAGTTGTTTCAGTGTGCTGGGAGGGGGTGGGGCACATAATTAATCTTTTGGAGCAGAACTTAGTTTTACTGGCTTCAGCTATTATCCTGACATGCATAATATGTGTGCAAATTCATAGTCCTTACATATTTGTATCTGTTAAGCAAATAATAATTAAAGCATTATTATTAGGTAAACATCCATTCTGTAATCCTTCAGCTGAATTTACTGCAGCGAGGGGAACAGAACCTAAATACCGCTTCCCACTGATTAATACCTCTCTATCCTCCATTTAATAAAACATCTCCTCAAATCAGCATTCGAATGCCAATCGAGGTTACGCAGAATGTGGAGCTTGAAGCTGGGAGTCCGAGGAAGGAGACATGGTTGGTTCCCTGTACTTAAATTACCTTCCTAGTGGAGATCATCACAGCTGGGGTGCTTGTAAGGTGACGGAGGGCAGAATCGGTCCCGTGGTGGACTAGCCTGCTGTCACCTAGCATTATATGGGGTCATTAAATGTAGCCTGTCATCTCCAGTTTATTCAGGGAGAATGGAGAATACCCCGCGATGGGGGGGGGGGGGGGGGGGGGGGGGGGGGGGGGGGGGGGGGGGGGGGGGGGG
>JABFEA020000054.1:2356839-2398915 GCA_019775915.2 Cyphomyrus plagiostoma
GGGGTCATTAAATGTAGCCTGTCATCACCATTTTTTTACGGGTTAATGGTGAATACCAACCAATACCCCCCCCCCCCCCCCCCCAGCAAATATTTAAAGGGGCGGCCCAGAGATGGACATGCAAGCCTGCTCTCCGTGCATAACAGTTGAGATTCTCAAAAAAGCCATGAAAACAAGACTTCTAGTTATGGAAATCAAATGGAATTCTTCTGGGTGTGTGTGTGTTTGCGTGTGTGTGCACTCCATGTCTGTGGGTAGTTTTTATTCCAATGCACAAGTTAATAAGTCATTATGGTTTTCATTATTCTTGCAGTTTACATGAGCATATACTGTACATACAGTATGTATATACTTGTGCGCATTTCCCCAGAAAACTTTTCCATTAAAAATTGTATGCCTAGATACACAATGAAGTAGCAACGATCTTAGGGAGGAATTTAATCCTTTAATGGCAAAAGTATTAAAATGATGGATCAAATTAGGTAATCGAAAGGGGTGGACGGAGGGGAAAAAAAAATATGTATCCACATAATTCCAAGAATGAAGTTTGCCAGCCAGGACCTAAGCAGTCGGGGCAGATTGTTTTTACCGAGTTTGGCGACCAGCGTGGCACATCGATCTGAAATCCGTAATGCCTAGAAATAGTTTCCATTTATATGTCGCGGAGCATGACTTTGGGTCTATTTCGGTGCCTTTTGACAATGATACTCAGTCATGGAAGGTCATCCATTGATTGACTAAAAAAGTATTTTTAAACCTCTCCTGCTCTCTGTCTGCCTGCTTCTCCCGCGCTGGCAGAGCCGCTTGTCGTCCCCCCCCCACCCCCACCCCCCGAGCTGGGACATTCGCTGTGGAAGACCTCTCAAAAAAAATGGAGCATGGCTACCATGCTCCCCCCAAGCAGCTTTTACTGCTGTCTCCAGCACCCCCCCCCCCACTCTGCCCAGTGGTACATGCTTGTTTTAGGGTGATGAAAAGAGAGTCTGTCTGCAGGCTACAAAAAGAAAAAAAAAAAAAAAAAAAAACACAAACAAACTAATGATGCAAAGGTCCCCACGAGCGTGATGCTTATTCATCGTGGCTGAATCTCACGCAGACCCGGGGAAAAACAAACCAGAATCTGTAATTAAGGTGTTTTTCTTTTTTCTTAATTCTTCAAAATAATAGGACAGCTGTCTAGGACAAGGGGCCAGTGGGCCGCCATTCTTGGGGGGGATATCGTGGGTGTGTAGCTGCTTGTGGTTTCGCTGGTACAGAGCTCCTGAAGGTACACAGTCTACTGCAATTGACCTAATTCTTCCCTGGTGGATACCATTGAGGCTGTATAAGTAGCTCGTATAAGTAGACTTAGTTTCAATTTCTTTTTCTTAAAAACACAATTATATGCAGGCTGCTCGACATTTGTCTATTTATTTATTTTTACGCCTCCCTGCCAAGTTATGGCTCCCGTTCCTTCCTCTTAATTGTCTGGTCTTTTTCATGTTCCTCCTGCTGAAACGCCGTCCGCGGTAGCAGCCTGGCGGCCCATGTAGACGGCTGGAGACGGGCGCCATTACAACCTGCCGATGTCAAGAATGTCACAATCCAGTTAGTGGTTTATCAGACGCAAACGGAGTGGAGTGCAGTGATTGGCGGCTGCTGACAGCTCTCAGGTTCAGGAAGGTTCACCGTGTGCTTTGTTTTTTTATAGGGACAGTCAGTGCTGGAGAGATGGTCGCTGTCTATCTGGAGACCTGATATCATACATTTGGCTTGTCTACGAGAAGCATGTAGAGAGTGTAAATGGTCTCCCTAGCTTGGACATGAGCCGTTCCAGAGCCGACACAAGGCACGTGCTCAGTCATTTCAGCTCTGACCCCTACACGAAGTCCTTCTTGATTTAGCTCACGTGAGGGAGCCTGATGTTCTTCCAGTCAGCTTTTTTGAGAACACCAGCAAGTGGACACAGTAAGCAGAGGCATGCCATCATTAAATAATGAGGGTCCGGCTTGGTCTTGATCCTCCACAAATACTGAAGTATGGATGGATGAATGCTTTCTCCAATCATGATGTACAGTACTGTGCAAAAGTCTAAGAAAATGTTTACAGCTATTTATCTGGGTTTTAAGTGTGCATTTGCTCAGAAAAAAAAACAACGAAATTTAATATTAGACCATATGCAAATTAATAGTACCACAAAACAAGATTTTCTTCTGTTCTCCAAAAAGTTACAGATCTTATCGGATTGCACTGCTTCAGTTTCCAAACCTCTCCCCAGGGGGCTCCTCAGCCGTTCCATGCATTCATGCCAACATTTCACTTATCTAGTTTACCTAATTAGTTAAGTAACTCAATGAGGTATCGATTAGCCAAACAAGGTGTGCTGTATTTGTCAAGTCAAAAAATATGTGGTAGTATCTCACGGTTGCTGCAAATACTGGGCTAACATGAGAAGAGGCCTTGAAATGGTCAAGCTGACACTTTGACAGTCATAAAATCATAGTTTTATAATAACCAGAAAATCATCTAAACATAATTTTCCTTGCCTGAATGTTGGCAGCCCGAACCACATAATCCATGATTATATCACGACAAACCCTAACCCTAACATAAACAATATGGTTTAAAGTTTGTGTACCGGCCATTTCTTTTGGCGGGGGGGGGGGGGGGTACAACCAACACAGAAAAGCCTCTGTCCCTGCAGACAGGTCTGTGCTTTTCATGCAGTCCCTGCAATTTTCATTGTCGGTCAGTTGACAGGATAACATTATCAAATAATGCCACGCGATTTCAAAAGGCACTCATTCTGTTTGTCCACTGAAATTACTCTCCGCTGGTGGACTTCAAGTTATTATGCTAATTATTATGTCGGGGCAACAACATTAACTTGATAAGTTCTTTAAACAGAATGTCATTTTTTCAAAATGGTTTTGCATTAACTCAGTGTTGATATAACATAATAGAGTGTCGAACTTTATTTCCCCTGCAGGCCATGTGTTTAGCTGTGCCATCAGGACCATTACGATATATGGCAAGCACACAATAGTCTGTTTAAACCAATAAAAGCAGAAGAGTATAACATGGGGTTCTGTCTTAATATGCTTTCAGCAGCTACGTTTGGATGGAACTGACAATGAAATGAGCTCTTTCTGGTCGACATTAATAAGAGAGGAAAGTCAGGTTGATCCCAGTCCCTTGACATGTAGCTACTTAGAAGAGACATTAAAATCAAGGAACGTCCGTGTTCTGTGCAAAGGGAAGAAGCGAAACATGCATAGAAATCCTGCCTTCCAAATATTATGTACATATGTTACAATTGTCCCTCCAACCAGCAGGTGACTGCCCCAAGGTCCAGGTTGATAAAAGTTGTACATCTACAACCTTATTGTTATCCTTGAAGTCTTTGGAGTTAGTGAGGCAGCTGTGGTTGCTTGTAGGTCGGCATAACCTAGTAGCATTAACAATGATACTCACTTTGTCGTTCACCTTTTCATGTGTTCCAGTCAATGTCTTTCATATCCAGTTGTTTGCCTCTTTGTTTTGTCTGTGTTCCTCTGATCTCTGATGCTTCCAAGATGTGTTCCCTTGGTTCCCCCTGATTTAGTTATCCTCCGGTTCATTCTCATCACAAGACTGCCGTCATGTTCTTGTGGCTGTCGTTTACTTTGGAGCCCCTCTGATGAGGAAAGACAGTTACTCTGCTGTTACACACAGTTGCAAAGACAGGCCCATAGTCAAAGGTGATGTTACGCGTGGGAACCAACAAGATTAAAACAAAACCCCAAAACCATTCAAGAACTGAGCCGCTCATGTCCTGACAAAGGCTAGTAGCTGGATAGCGTGCGTCAGGATACGCGATATAAAAACTAATAATTATAGAAACTACCAGCTATGTGTTTACTGTAAATGCACAGATAGACCACCAGGGCACATAGACATGCTGCTCCAATGACTGATGCACATGTACCTCATTAGCAACTTTGGCTAATCCATAATCCCACGTTTTACAAAGGTTTTCCTTCACAATAGTTTTGAGGGCTTGTCATGGGATGGTTCTAAGCCGCTTCTCTTCTAGGAGAGAGGTTCTCGTCCAGCTAGCTCATCCAACTGAAAACAGCACACAGAAGTACTTCATGATTGTTCCACTGTGGACACAGCACTTGCACGTTTTCTTTAATTACTGTATTGTGTGTTTTTTTTTCTTTTTGTAGGCCTATTATAGTTTTGCTAATTTTATAGGTCCAGCAACAAAACAATGTGTTATTTATAACAAATAGGCTAATTGGCCACATGATGATTACATGTCAGCTGAACCAGAGCATGTTCCTGGTGTCCACGGTAATCTTTGGTTATTGTTTGATGTGTTTTTTGTGTGTTTGGTACACACAATGTGTCGATGCTGCCCGCTTGTTAACCTACTTTTGTTTTATAGACGATAGTTATAATTCAGATAAATATCCAGATAAAATTTGGAATAGACGGCTTTTCTGCTCTTTTTCTGGAACACATTAACAATGTAATTACACCTAGGGAAGTCAACTTTGTATCTGTAACAAGAATTAATAACAAAAAAAATTAACCAGAGAGAATGGGGGGAATGTTGGACAGTGAGACAAGGAAATGGTTTGGCACGTCCAAAGTGGTGCCGACACTGAATTCAATTTGCCGATAAGCATAAAGAACAAAAATAAACAATAAGACAAGGAGCAGCAGTTCTGCTTTCGGTCTCCATATAAATAGTGCAGTCCCATGCTCTATTAAAACAAGTCAGCACTTCCTGAAACACATTCCGAATGACAACCGAGGAAACACTCTTCACCCACCCGGAGGATGAAAGACTAGCGGATGTGGGGCGAAAGGGAGCCGTTTGATTTACCGTCTACACAAATTAAACGAGTATCTGAGATAACTGGGGGGGTGGATGCACAGGTTTCTGTTTATTCTCGGTATTTGCTTTATGATGATTTAACATCTATCGCCGCATTCGCTTAAAACAGATGAGGCGAAACTGCATGTATCCCGGAGTTGGCCGATCTTTTAGGAACCGATTTTAATGTTTTGCATATAGATCCGTAATCTTTACAAATCTTAGCTGCGGCTGTTATTCCCCCGCCAATTATGTCTGATGATTTCAGCCCCCCGATCGCCCGCAGACCGCTCCGGCTTTGCCGAGCCCCGCCGCCTTGGACACCCGAATCGCGGGGCTACTTGCGCCGCTTTGACGTCAAACGTCAGCAGTTAAATGTGCCGGTGGACGCACCCGCAAAGCATATGGATCTCACCGTGCTCCCGACGATCAGGGGATTTAATCGTGGAAAATATTTACTATGCGTGTGCCAGAGCCCGCCTGCCTGACGGGACGTCATTGGCTTCACTCAAGTAGTGAGGAGGGGGTGCTGGAAGGAGTCACTCCCCTGCCTACTTTTAATAGCTTTGTCATGTGATGGCAGGCAGTTGTAAGACAGGTGCCTTCAGTTCATTCTCAGTTAGGGGCAGTTTCCTGAGAGAGAGCAAGTGAAAAACCGCTGGATTTCCTTTTTGCTTGATTTTTTTTTAAAATCCGTCATTCATTGCGTGGATGGCGTGGGAAAGGTGTAACCAGGACTCTTTGTGGAGGGAACTAGAGGTAAGTAGCATAAATGAAATTTTAGTAAACTGTTATTTTTTTTCTTCCCCCGGGGTTGGGACGATTTGGAAATATGGACTGCAGAATGGGCTAAGAGTAGTACGGTATTTTAAGCCGAGTATTTGCCTGTCAAACAGTCCGTTGCACGGAGGATGGGGGATCACAAAGCGTGCGAATGGTAGGAATGAGGGAGTTAACATGTCTGTTTTTCTTATGTGCAGGGATAAACTCCTTAGTTATTGCATACCTGGTGGTCCCGGGCTGCTCGTTATCTCCGCACGATGCCCTGTAATTGAAAAGTATGTCCACATGTTCTAAGGCTGAGGTGAAATATATCCGATCGCTAAGTCTTTCCAATGAAAGTGGCTGATTGCCAGAATTATTTATAAGTCAGGTACAGTACAACTTTTATTTCGCAACGACCCCCTGTCACCCTAAGTATAGACTGAAACACTTAACAACAGAGTTAAAAATCATTATTGCAATTTACTATCCAGTTACGGAAATGCAACCCATCTGAGATACGACGGACCCGAATGATTAAAGCGCATCTTCAAGCCTGCGGGGCGGCGGTACAGCGTGCGGGTCTGTATAAACATTAATTACTGGAAAAACAAGTCATAGTTGTAACATCACGTTTGCTTAGGGTCGAGTTAAAATGTCCAACAGTTTATCCCGTGAGTGTTTACTCTTACAAGGTTAACGTTGGTAAAACATAGCCTACCCGGCGCCTTAATAGAATAAGTGAATAAGATGCGTCGTGTGTCACTGGCATGATGTTTCACACACGCACACACCGATCGCCGCACAGCATCCCGACACGCATGCATGGGTGCATCTGTCTCCCTAGCCTTCGTATTAAAGACGCTTTTCTCCTCCTTGCCTTTTTGCACGATGTCATGTAGACAGCGACACCAGCGCAGCCCCCTTTCGTTAAAACTGAGCATCACATCTGGTCTCGTTTTGTCGGCGTTTTGCCACCGAATCTGTCAATAAGTGCCGACGGTATTTGCAGGAAGGCGCTCCAGATCTGCGTCTCGGTTGGCTTCCCTGAGATATTAATTATCTGGGGTCTTGCGTGAAATATCACATGCGCCAGAAGTTATTTGCTGTGAGCGCCGGCCTTCCGATGCTTTCTGATCTTCTGACGCTTCCTGGGCAGTGTCTCAAAGCTCCGGGGCATTAATACCCTCCACTCGTCGCCTAGCCTCTGGTCTGTTATGGTTTTGCTAAAACGTTTTTTGGTGAAAGCCACAGGGGGACCGTAAATCACGCAGTTTAATTACCAAAGGCCGTTACAATGAGTGAATTACTCCTCCGCTCCATCGCCATCATCATACCCACATAGCTGTAGTATTAAGTGTCTTACGCGTTCGCTGTGTATGAATCAGGCAGCATGTCCGAGGTGGTACCCAATAGCCCACAATCTGTTCTATTACTATCCTGAAATTAACAACAGAAATTAAGCTGTTGTGGACGGACACACAGACACATTCTGTTATCTGGTGGTGGACAATTCAACTCCTGCTGTGGCCAGTGGTGCTTAGTGTTTTGTGTCCCGAAGCCTTGCACGTTAAAGGAATCATGACTAAATTACATGATTCGAGCCCCTCCCCTTGTTTTGCATTGTGAACTTTAAATAGAAATATGTATTTGGTGTGGGGTACCATTGCTTTCCTTGAAGGCCTTCAGCCTTCGCCTGATAGCGTAGCTTAGCTGATAAAGCTGAAGTTTTGATCTGACTCATACCAGCTGTGAGTGGCAAAAATGGTGTTTGGCTCAATTAGATCAAGTGCAACTGAGCACGATGACGGCTGGAGCTGACATCTCTCTGCTCACTGGTTTCAGGAACTAATTTTTAACAATATCCCAGTCTGCTGTACTATAGCTGCAGCCGAAATAGAAAGATTAGTTTGTCTCTCTGAGAACTGGTGTGTTGTAGTCTGTCCATAGAGAAGTTAAATTATGTGTGCATAGGAGTTTATAGTGGTACTGTATGTGATAAATCGTATTCCAAACCATTTTCAATCATATTTCAGTCATATCTCAGAAGAGAATTATGTGAGAATTCCATCCATCCATCAATCCATGTCACTTATCCAGTATGGGGTCGTGGTCACACTGAGACTCATGTTTTCCTCTGAACACATTTGCCAAACTGTAAACCTTCACAGAACGTTACTGAGCCCACACAATCAAACCCGGCTTGCAAAACAAAAAAAACACGACTTTGAATGTTATAATACACGTTTCGGTTTGCAATGTTTGACATGATTGTGCAACCCTGCAATTAACATCAAGTGGCGTGTCAGTGTGCTGAATCTTTGGGGTTGAAAGCTTTTTCCGGGAACTCGTCATGCCTTTAAAGCTGGACTGCCTTTGTTATAAATTATATAGACCCAGATAACGATTAAAAAAAAAATCTGCAGATTCTCTGGTCACGGTTCCGTGGACCTGGTGAACCTGATTTGTATCCTGATTGCCGTGCAGTAGCTGCCAGTCAGATGGACGTCATCTTGGCCAATGAATAATGAAATTGCAATGGGGCGTCAGTGACATGGAGACTCGCGCGACGCTAAACGGCACTTTGATTCCGACGGGCAGTTGATCACGCTGAAGTTGACTTGCCCTCAAGGCCGAGATGTCGAAGGAGCTGACCGGCTGCTGGTAGCATGGCTAAGATCCTGAACTGCTTATCAATTTAAAATGTTCCTGGAAAATCACTGCCTAAATTGCAGGGACATTAAACTGTGCAATACGTCACTGAATCTTTTGAGCTGTGGAGTTAGTGTCGTAGAAAAAAAAATAGCCAGAACCAACCAGCCTTCATCAAATGTAAAGACAAAAGAAAATGCAAAGAAAAAGTCATAGCAGAGAGAACATCCTACAGATGCTGGGCTTTGAGATGTACTGGTGGAGATGCTGTGCAGCCTTCATCCCGTTATAGCCTGTGTTTTGTGCTGTGCTCTTGCAGTGTGCGGCCTTGGTTGGCGAAGACCAGCCTCTCTGTCCAGACCTCCCGGAGCTTGACCTCTCAGAATTAGATGTCAGCGACCTGGATGCGGATGACTTCCTGGGTGGACTCAAGTGGTACAGTGACCAATCAGAAATCATTTCCAGTCAGTACGGCAATGAGTCGACAAACTTGTTTGAGGTAAGGATACATATCGGTTGCTATGCAACCAGTTCTTCTCTGATGTAAACAGGCATGATCTGCTGAATGGTCATTTTCATTTTGTTTTGCTCCTGTTTGCTTGCTTTGCGTGGGAAATTTCTAGGTGCCGTTGATTCATGTGACACCTCTTCTATCTATCTTGCGGCTGGGAAAATGAAACAATTATTTATGAACGACGTTTGTAATCCTAATATAACTTTGAATGGAGTTCAAGTAGTTTATAATAATGGTATCATAAAACCCGTTTATTGCCTGAGGTTATAAACTGGACTGTAATTTCTTCACAAGTTCAAAGTATAAACATGGAAGGTTTAGTATATGGAATGACCTAATGATCCCCTTTCCTTTGACAGCATTGCAACAAATCCAAAGCCAGTAATTTGAATAAAAAATTATCAGTAAATGTGATGATGGGAGCAGTGCCTTATATAAACCTGCCCATGGTTATAGGTCACATTGTGAAACCTCTTTAAAGGTGCAGAGTGAAACTTCAAACCCATTGTTCTCCTATGTTTGCTACATTATAGAAGCAAAGTCCATAACAGTAGCAAATCAGTGATTAAGCTGCTTGTTCCTTTAACCCAAATGGGTTTGCACCACGTATGTGGAAAAACACGCTCGTTGTACTTTGTGATAAAAACACATTAATTCCTGAACACGATGATTAATATTAATTCCTAATCTGTTTCAACCTCTGAGGTGCGTTTTGTTGCAAGTGTGTCCAAAGGTAATTATAGTTTATATTCCCCCTGTAAATTCTTTGCTATTCAATAGCAATTTTATTAATGGAGTGGCTGAACTGCTCAGAAATGAATCCCAGCCCTCAGGACTTTCATTACTGCAAGCTTGGTTCCTGCTCTAATGTTTGAACACGATACGGCCGGCAACTGATAATTAAGGCTAGGTGTGTGTGTGTGTGGGGGGGGGGGTTGTTCTGGTGCTCCGCTCAAAACCCAAGGCTTCCGTTTTCACCAGCAGGATCTGGGGAGAGCTTGGTGTAATGACTGGCAGGTGTTTGCGATGCATATGCTAATTAAAATACATTCATTATTTCCTGTTTCCCTGTTAAAGCCTGTTTGTGGCCAGTAAGGGGCATTGTTGTGTTGTCGATCACTGAATTCATAATATAAACTTTACTGCAAGAGAGAGCATAGTCTTGGCATTGGTAGTAGGTGTATTACAACCTTGACTGATGAATAATAATATCCAATGCTAAAAGTTTTTAGTTAAAATTTTTGACAGCATGCACATTTGCCCATCCTGCATCAGCATGTGTTTTTGCCTTGCATTTGACTAATGAATCACCAGTTCCTGTGCAAAGCGGTCTCTTATTTTCTCTGAAGCTGTAAGCCCCGGTTTCCTTGTGACTGCAGTTAATGGGTGTCCAGGGAGGTCGAGTGGACCACACCGTGAGAAGCCCTCCTCCAGTGTGTTTTGCACAAATTCTCTTCCGAAACTCCAGGAAAGGCCAGGGGACACGGGCATGAACTAAGAGCAGAAGAGCCTCCCGGGGTACTGGGCTCAAGCTAAATCAGTCTGTTAGCTAAAATGAGGTGAAGGGGTGGCGTCTAGGAGCAAAAGACTGGGCTGAGATCAAACATCCCAGAGCTCTCACTGTTCCCTGCTGCCTAGTGGACCACAATGCTGCACTCACTTTTTGGTCGTCTACCAACACTGGCCTTTAGCGGGAGTCTGAGGAATCGACTACCAATAAGCAGGCTTACTGACTTCTTGTTTTGGAGGGAATCTGAAGGGGCAGACGGCCATGTTTAGAGTGAGGTGGCCAGCCAAGCTCGGGGGTGGGGGGTGTGCTGACAGAATGCAGGGCCTGAAAAGGAGGCTGTGGATACTGGCTTCTTTTTTTATCATTGACAGGGAAGTGATAAGAGCCGTGCACTGTATAGCTTCAGTCGGCAGCCGGGGGGCTGGAACTGAGCCATATCCTTGCAACACCATTGAACCTGGCGGGTTTTGAGGGGCTTGGGGCAACTCGCTCGTCTCGGAACTGCAGGGACCGCGCGTTGAAAGGGGAGCTGTCCAACTACACGGGTCAGCGCCCTTCTTTTTGGACCGTGACAGGAATTTTGGAAATAGCAAGATGTGTTTAAAGCAAAAGCGCTCAGCATCTGCAAACGCTGTGATGTCACAGGGTTCCATAGGGTCCGACAGTCGGGTAAAGATACCAAGGCATAGCGCTGCCTTACCTTACTTACACAGGAAAATGATTCGGTATTATTTCCAGGATGTGTACAAGATCTGTTGCTTTTTTGAACTACCCAGTGGTTTGGTAACTTAAGGAGCAACATCCAGCTGAGACATAAACTGATTTTATTGAACAGATTGACCGCAAAACTGGCTGGCGTGATATATAGTCTATATCTATATATTTTTTTATTGATCAACTATTGGCTTTAGCTGATAAATCCATTGAAATTTCTAACCATAAAATTGATCTGAACTATCCTGCATTTCACTGGAGGCTGTTTTTCAGATGGTTTTCAGAATATGTCAATGACATCACTTTCACAATGGCCAATGGTCGGATTGGTGTGTTGTATTCCTGCATGGCTGCACAGCATGAAAGGCTCGTTTGATGCAGCTGTGTGCTTACGGCGCATGTCCAAATAGGAGTCCCTGCAGCTGTGGCCACTGTGTTTTGAGTAGGTGTTGCTTCACTGTGTTACCCTGGCTACATGCTGTAGCCCAACCCCCACCAGGTGAACATCTGGGCATGAAAGAATCAACGCTGACATGCAGCATGACTTCCGTGTCGGCGGAGTCTTTGATCACCGTATATTGGTATCACTGTCCTCTGGCAAAAATGTGTAGTTGCCTTTTCTTGACCAGACTGGCTTAGCATTCTTCCTATTGGTTATTTCTCCTTGGTTCGATCTCATTGGTGGTTACCCAATGCGTTTCACCAGCTCACGGTAATCTCCCTTTGGGTTTTGAATCCTCCTGTCTCCCATTACCGCCTGGCAAGTGCACACAGAAGTGAGGACCAAACTTAAAGCAGCTGTGATTTTTAGGGCTGCTCTGTTCACTTCCAGTAGCAGCGCTTTCAGCAGCGGTGGTGGGGTCTTCTCAGATCCTGATAAGCAAACCTCTGGGTTTTTAAAGGAGGACTGGTTACTTGAGATTTGTGGGTCGGATGGGTGCTGAAGCAGGCAGTAACCCCAGAGCTGTGGATGTGCCGGACGGCTAACTGTACCACCGTGTCCTCCTAGGCTATTCTTAGCACCAGGGTAATCTGCTTTCAGGGCTGTTCAGGACATCCCTTCCCAAACCTGGCCCAAAAGCTTACCTTCTGATAGCTTCCTTTTTTAAAACTGACAGTTCTGATCCTGCGGCCGTTTCCTGTCGGACCTGTTCCTTCCCATAACCTATTAATCTGTTTATACAAAATATCCGTGCATTCACTGTACAGTTACAATTCCCATTTTTAAGTCATGTTTACAGCTGCTGTAGCGTAGTCGGTGTATGTACTTAGGATACATGGACGCCTATCCTTCAGTTTGTTATTACCTGCAACCCTGTAGATAGTATGGATGAATTTTTTGTTTCAGTATTTATTTTCATTACACGTAGATCAAGTGTTTGCATTTGGGATACTCAGTATTTAGCGTAGTGATTAATTTCAATACATCAGTATAAACACATAGAACATGTTTTTTTTTTCTTCTTCAATTATAGTCACTATATTTGACAAGAAAAATTTCCATTGATCCCCCCTTCTTGGACAGAAGAGTTGTTCTCCATTCAATACCATGTGAAAGTCTCACCCCATTGGGGGGTTATTTTAGGATTTTTGCTGGTAACAAAAAGGCATGCTCTCTGACCTCTGGGCCACCAAGCCATTAAGAAAATGTGAAGACTGCTTTAACTTTGATGACCCATTATGGTGTCTTATTTGAGTCGATGTTGGCTATTCTGCATTGAGATGGCTGTTACCACAATGGGCAAACTAGAGGCCCAGTGGGTGGCACCAGTTCCTTGTACTCAGCTTATAGTCCAGTTCTAGCTCTTGTGTGCAACGTTAGCATGTTCTATTCAGGCTGACATAAACATCCAAGCATGTGTGATTCTGTAAATGTCTCCTGAGCATGGGTGTAAATTTGGTTATGGATGGTAGCGACATGCCTCTAGCAGTATTTCTGGAGTTCTATGTGTATTTAGGGGTGGGGGTTTCGGGCTGATTTGGTCCCTACCAGTGTTGAAACCAGACCTATGCTCTTGCTTCTCAGTGCACCCAACCTAAAATCCTTAGTTTCTGGGATAGACCCCGGACCGCATTGGTTGTAACTGAAAAAGCAGTGATTGAAACTGGATGGATTGAATAACTTTTCTTCTAGATTACCAAATGAATGGCAAATCAAATGAATGCTGGTGGGGAATTAGTTTACTAATTAACAAATCGACTGACTTTGTTTATAGAGGAGTAGACATCATGTGCGCTTTACACAGTTTCTTGCTACATTTTTCTTATTTTACTTTCCTTGATAGCTCACTGTTACAAAAGCCAGTAGACATTATGTTAAATAGCTAAAATAAAGATCTGTCAAGAAAGACAGGTTGTAACCATGCTTTCAATTTCAAAGTAATGATGATGCTAATTTTCTGAGTCCTCAAACAAAAAAACGCTAACAGGAGCGTTTCTAAGCACGCGCATCCAGACAGAACGTGACATAATATGAGCAAATAAACGAAAGCCAGCACTGCAGTTCCCTGAAATAAAATGCCTTTCATCTGCATTTTGTTCTTTCCAAGAGATGCCTACTGAGGCTAAGAGATATTTGCCATTTTAAATCACCCTTTTCCTGCAGTACTTTTCCCACATCAGTAAAATAGTTAAAAAGAGTTTGCCAGAGAATTCACATTTGAAACATTGCATATTCCTCCCCCTCCCAGCATTCCTGGCATGATAAAGCCGTAATATGGAATGGGAACCAAAGAGTCAAAAGATGAGTCATCAAAGATGTTTTATAATTACTTTTAAAAGAGGCCCCAGCCATCTGTCATGCAGATACTTGAAAAGCTCCGCCGGAAACTGTGCAGTATTAGGATACATTACCCCAACGCTGTTCATTTCAGCCTTATTAGTTTGCCGGTTTAGAGACAGAGCCTCTACCTTGCCTGCTTTTTGTGACTAATCCCCTCAGCAGACTTGAGTCATCCGCGATCTCCGTTGCCTCTCGCTAAGGTGACGCGATCGTCCCGTGGCCCCCGCTGTTGCTTGGCCTTCTGTCTCAGTGTTTGCTCGGAACTTGCTGGAACGCGTGTCATACCACCGACAGGCCCGCCAACCAGTTTCAGTCCTCAGCATCCAAGCGGCCTGGCCACATAGATTTCCAGCCATTGCTGTACCCAGGGAGTCCTTCAGGGGGCGACAGTGTAGATGCCACCTTTGCATAGGGACCATCACCTCGCGCTGATGTGGATTTGCTAGTCCCCTGAGATGCTGTCAGATCATAACGCCATTTGGCGGTGACCAGACAGCCTAATCCATCAGATTCAGGACTTGTAGAACAATGAGGCACCAGCAGGCTTTGGCATTGCTGGGTTCTGGCAGTCCACAAGTTAGGCCACAGTGAAAGATAAGATGGTACATTAAACTGCCAGTCAGGACGCTTTCTCATCCCTGGTCGCGGGGAGCTGTGGTAAAGCATGCAGCACTAACCACTTCCTAAATCTGAAAACCAACGATAACAGGGAAGTGGGTTAGACCGCTGAGCTCCATAGAGCTCTCGTGATATCAGATGTTTGCTTCCGTCAATTAAGAGTTTTCAATGTTTGTTTTATTTATGTGTGGTCTCGACTGATTTTAGGTTATATATTCCCTGTATGGATTATGGAGTTTTAAGAGTGTCTGGCAAACACCAGAGCAGTGTCTGTATTTCACCTGGTATTTGATGCTAGCTGTATTTACATTTAAATGTTTATCTATGTGTGGTCTGATGGGCCTGTAGACAACAGTCTGCGGAGATGTTTTCATTGCACTCAAACAGCCATTTAGCCTTGTTTGCACAATGCCGGGAACCTGCGCAACAACAAGAGAACCTCTCTATGATAAGTGCCGTTGTGGTGTACAGTGCGGTGAAGTTATGCTGGCGGAACAGCGTCGGTGACCAGAAGGGTTGGCACTGAAGGGGATGTGCGTGTCTGGGTGTCCCATGCTCTTTCTGTCCTTTACCTGAAGAAATCAAGAATGTCACTGTACTTAGGGCTCTGTGGTTGGGTTCCCTGTGTTTCCCAAACTTCAGATGACTTGCTTAGACAAAGGTCTTGTGTCCAAGTCTCAGTCGGCTGGAAGGAGTTGAGAATATTGGTGGTATTTGGGCTCAGATAATGTTATGAGGAATTCACCAAAAGGGCAACACATACCATGTGGAGCACCTTACTTGTGATTTGATGGATATATTTTTTCATTACTTGGGGAATATTTTGTTGCTATAATTGGACTTCTCATTTACCCTAACTGCCTGGGCTAAGTTAATTACCCGTGGATCAGTCATGTTCTCTAGTCTGGTTAGATTTTCAAGAGTGCCAGGAGGGTTACAACTGCGTCACTAAGTAAAATGACACATTTTTCAAACTGGAAATCGATCTTAAGTCTTTAATATACACAAACAGGTGCTCCTGACATTTCTGACAAGGTATTTGAATGATGCATTGTCTGGATCATGTGCGTTTGAGCCGAACCACAGAGCAGCAGGTAGACAAAAATCTGCGGGAACATTCACCTGACGTTCCGTCAGATCATGGCATGCTTACTATTCTTACAATTTTAATATTTTTAATAGGCTTTTTTTTACTCTTGTGCAGAGATCTGTAATTTGGAGGATTTGTATCTTTCTTCCTAATGCATCTTGCTATTGAGTATGCATTTGTTTCCTTTTAAGGAGCAGATTTAGTCGCAAATACCCTTCAAAGAAACAGGCTTTAATTGCTGGTTCGGTTTTATATGCCAGCAGATTGGCAAGCGGTGGTTCGATCATATGCGATCCGTCTTTCCTGAAGTCACGTCCATCTGTTGGGTATGTGTGGCAGCATAGTGCCGCAGCGAAACCCACGTGCCCTTGTTACAACTATGAAATGTGGGGCAGGGTTAGTGAATGAAGAGAACGGTATTACTCATTTTCGAAAGCTAGAGGGCTTGAATGACAGCATGAACATGTGACCACAGAATTAAAGATACTTCCAATTTAGTTAAAATGAATGTTCAGCACCCCAGTTATAACTAGATTATAACAGGTCAATAGAGTAACGGTGCACTTTTCTGATCAGTTGTTTATCTATGTTTTCAGTACAGTAGCCCTCTGTTTGTTTAGGATAACGTATATATAAAAACGTCAATGTAAATGTTTTGCTGTGGTGAACTTATTTGCTTATTAACTTCTTCAGGCTTCTTCTTGTATGTTGAACGTTTGGCTCTAGAGTAGGACAGCTCTGTTGGAGTGGTTGACATTGACGTAAAGCACATTGACGTAAAAAAACCACGGCCCTGTTATTTGCAGCATGGATAACGGCAGTGAGGCACCCTCCATTTTCAAAGCGTGCCGCTTCCTTTAATGTCCGATTCATCCGTTAATTGAACCATTTTGAGAATGAAAAACAAAAAACACCCACAGGATTGGTGGCCCTCACTAAACTGAACGTGAGTGATGTGTTCAGGCACCACAGTTAGATTCGATTGCTAAGCTTGCGCTAATTCAGTAAAGTCTGTTAAGTGATGCTTGGTTTGAAGGCTGAAGGACAATAGGAAAGATGAGATAATTCTCTTTATTTATTCCTCTTTGTGGCTACGAGTTACCACAGTCGATAACGCTTGCCGTACTCGCCGGATGCTTTGCACACCACCATACACGACCTTTGCTTGATCTTTGCAGTGCTACAGAAGAGGATTCTGGGACTTGGTGGTTTTGCACTAAGGTTACATGAAGCTATTCTGAGGAAGCGCCCCTCCCACCACATGGGTGCGGTCACGGCCGTGCCGCACATCTCCCGTGCCCTGACACGTTGGCATGTGGGAGATGGTGGTCCTCTGCCGACTGTCAAGGGCAGGCCGGTACAGCCAGGAAGCATCTCAGAGCCTCATCGCTTGCAGTAAAGATGTCACTCCCTCTGTGTTGAACTTGGGAAGAGGGAGAAGGCAGCTAACCTATTTATTAAAACCCCTTAAAAAGCGTATAAGTCCGAGTGATTAGACTTGGATCACTATCTAAAGTGATCCTCAAGAAATGAGTGTTTTTATAAGGTCTGGAATGTGAAGACGGCTTTCAGTAGTACTGTAACACTGTGCTAATTAACAAGAGACAGTCTTAGTGGGCTAACAGCATGACTCAGCTCGAGTTGGTATTTCTGCATCCTTGGAAAGAGGCTAATCATCTGTGAATTAATAATGTCGTATAATCAAAGTGAAGGGTGTCTAACATATCATAGTGCCCAGTTCCCATTTTCCTCACTATTATCCCTACTCATTTATAGCAAAAATAACTCCTGGTTGAACTTTTGCTCGATCATCTAGAAAGCTTGTTTTACTTATAATGGTGTGTCATTGTGGGGAATAATATACTGGACACCTATAGGGGGCTCCACTGAGGGGCCTAGGATTCAGGCATGACCATTATCAGTGCTGCAAATGTAAGTCCGGTCTGCAGGCAGCCCAGATCATGTGACACCTTGGGCGACCTGCAAGGTACATCCCGAGAGTGGTGCTGCTCCTTTGCTCTTTATAAACATGCATCATTCAAATTGCTTTAGCAAAGGATGACTGACCATGCTAAAGGATCACAGGTAAAAGCCGCAAGTGCTTTCAGTGTGTAAGTGATTCCGATGGAGGCCATGCAGCAAGGTGTGGTGGGGCATCCCAGAGATCGGCTGCTGCTTCCATGATCCAAAACACCCTTCAGTATGAGTTTATTATACGCACCCCAGCTCCTGCTACTCAGTCTCTCTTGAAGCCACACTTATTCGCCGTTAGTCTCTTCAAGCATCTTTCAAGTGTCTAGTTACCATGGTGAGTATTCTGGCGTGTTGGTATTTGTGGAGAGAGTCGTCAATTTCTACTTCATTATCTGGATTTTTCCCGTATTTTTTCCCCCCTGGGCTCTCACTGTGTGTCTGATTTGGTCATGGTTTATTTAGGGAGGAGGGACGTTTGGCTCGACACCATGCGATCAGATTTAAGGAGAGAGCGAACTTGTTTTTTTTTTGGATTGGTTTTCCTTTAATAGTGGCTGTAAAAAACTTTCGCTTCTTCATTTTCAGAAGATAGATGAGGAAAACGAGGCCACTCTCCTGGCGGTGCTCACGGAGACCTTGGACAGCATCCCGGTGGATGAGGACGGGTTGCTGTCATTCGAGGCTCTCGCCGATGGGGACGTGGAGCCGGCCGGAGATGGGGGGAGCACCGGTGTGCAGTGCTGCCCCTCCGCCCCTGACGAGTCTCCCCCCGCCTCAGAGGCTGAGGAGCCCTCCCTGGTAAGACCCCCCTGATCCCCCCGCCCCCCCGCTGTCAGCCATCCCACAGTCAGCTAGTGGCTTAACTAGGTGGAATGAAGGTTTACCATCAGTGATGTTTATTAATGGGCCTTCTGACAATTTTCGTTTATTAAGCAGTGTACGGCACCTGTGCTCATGAGGTGAATCTTAATGCTCAGGACACTGCACACCCCTTCCTCTATATAGATTTTAAAGGGCATCTGATTTATCGCGTGGTTCTAGGGGTCTGCAGATTAATTTCATTCGTAATTGAATATGTGCGAGATCAGGGGGCTTAACAGTGTCCTATAGGGCCGTAATTCAACAGTATTATAGGTCTGTTTAAATCTTTAAGTGTTTTTAGTAGCAGGAGTGAGATACTGTTATTCAATCAAACAGCTCATTAAATAAATTGGGCAATTATGTTCTGCCGTTCTGGTGGGGAGTTTGCAAACTATATTTGATGATTCTGGCAAGGTGCTGTAATGGTCATTTTCAAAGAAACAACCTCCATCTTCTCTCAATTACTAGTGGAGAGAGAGGATAAACATTTTCTTAGTATGCAGATACAGCATGAGTATTGTATGCAGCATGTACACTATTATGAGCACAGTGTTCTGATAGGTTCTGGTCCTGGATCAGCTTAATTCTGGCATTTGTATGTTCTTACATGTAGCCAAAGCATTGCAGTTGAGTTTTAAAGTTGAGGGTGTAGCATGACTCATTCCCGGGTCCAGTCTTCTGAGACAAAAACACACCACGATGCTTCTGTCTCCTGTCCATAGCTGAAGAAACTTCTTCTGGCTCCAGCAAACTCGCAGTTCAGCTACGGTCAGTACGCGGCCAATGGTACACAGCACAGTACGGCCAGCACCCACCGGATCAGGCCATCATCTGCTGTTAGCAAGGTAGCTACCATCTGCAGACGTGCCAGTGGGGGGTGCTCTCATGGCCCTTTCTAGCCACATGCTCATGTCCATATTCACTTCCTTCCCTCCCATTTCTGTCACTGTTGGTACTAAGGAATCTCGCCATGTTATAAAACCACCTCCTATGTAATAATGTTGATGTCTGCAAATCGTTATTATATTTTAACTGAATCAATTTCCTGTAATTACTGACCTCCTCTGTAATGTTTAATAATGGAGAAGCATTAGAGAATCACACTTTTCCATTAGAGAGCTGCAATTGCTACCTTCAGGTACTAATAAGCACCCTCCTCAAAGCTTCAGATTTTTGACTTAGTCTGAAAAAGTGGATCATTGATGCCTTTTTGATTGTTTGGGGAAAACTGTATTGTGACACTTTCAATGTGTCGCCTGAGGTTTTGTGCTTCCTTGTCTGTACTGTAACTGAGACCCCTGTGAAAAATCATGAATATGAAAGGCGGTAAATGTGCCTTTGAAGTGTTTCCATTATTTTTCCGGAGCCCTCTATTTGCTGTGGATGCCGGTGTTTGTAGCTGCGTGTCCCTGATTATGATGGGCTGAGCGTTTCCATGGTTCTCTGCAGGTGGAGGGCTTGCCGAACGGTAGGCCGAAGGGTCCCCCCGTGCGCCGCCCCTGTGCTGAGCTGCTCAAGTACCTTACCTCCAGTGACGACGCCCTCCAGACCAAAGCGCAGAAGAGTGACAGGGCCAAGGCCACGGGCGCCCCCTCGTCCTCACCCTCGCCTTCATCGTCCTCCAGCTCCTCTATTTCATCCTCTTCCTCTTCATCCAAGAAGAAATCCTCATCCTCCTCATCTTCCACCTCATCCTCCTCCCAGCAGCAACAACAACAACAACAGCAGCACCAGCACCACCAACCTCAGAATCAGCATCACCAGCAAGGTGAGGGCGGGGCTGCTGGTGAGAGCGCCATGGCTGACGAGGGGCCTGGGGGGTGGAGCCAGACACGCACTGGGGGGCCCGCACCCTCCACTTTTACAGTCCCACCCTATAGAAGCAGTAGTGGTCACCTCAAAACAGGACGCAGCCGACCTCCAGGCCACCACGCAGCTGTCAAGTTTATTAGCTGCTTGCATTCATACTCCCTCCGCCCTAGGGAGATGGGGTGTGCCAGCAGAGTGGGTGGTCTGCCGGTTAGCGAGCGCCCTCTCGGGGCTGAGGGTGGGAGGTACACCTCTGACCGGGTAAAAGTGACTATCTGGAAAAGACAAGAGCGAGGATTCCCTTTATCTAACCAGCCGATTACACCCAAGCGAGAGCCTGCCCCTCGCCCTGGCAATGCCAGCCTCCGCCCCCATGCGCTGGTGACGCTCCTTATGCCTAGAAGCAGCGACCCAGGACCTGGACAGGCCGAGAAACAAGCCACGGTGCTCCCGTGCCCCGGAGAGCTGGGCACGGATGGGGGGGATTATGACTGGACACGGCCAGGGGGCTGGGTAGGGCAGGACGACTGTGCCTTTCGCCACGGCACCCCTGACAGCCATGTGCCAAACTCACTGGAGATCCCAAGTCCCATCTTCCCAGACTCTGGTCTCCCATTGGGAGACTCTGCCCCCTTCATCATGCAAGGCCCACCCCCATTCAGGCAGGCAGTCCGCAGTCACCCTGATGACCAGGCCCTCCCTCGTTTAGGTAATACTTACCGCGCCGCTGCTCTGTTTCCATCCTCGTGCTTCCGTGCTCTGCTCTATGCTAACCCCTTCACTAATTTACTCATTTAAAGAGCAAGCTAGCGAGTCCATGAACACAGTGAGACGGATGCAATGAGATACAGGGGAAATGAGCGGGACAGCAGCAGTACCCGATATATTTCGTGGCGTTTACACATCAACCGATTTGAAGGTGAACATGTGTGTTTAAGATGCAGGTTAGTCCTAACCCTCAGTCACTTAGGCCTTTATTCTCTCACCGGATAATTAGATCCTCAGGCATCTGTACAGGCTGCCTTGATTTTTCTTTTGTCCACTGCTTTCGTTCCAACCATTTGAAAGTTCTCTCCCCTTGTTGGAGGCAGCTGTTGTTGGATGAAGGTGTAGCTCATCATCTCCCTACTGTTTATTTTTTGCATCATTTTTAAAAAGTGTTTTTTTCTTTGGATGTGCTGTTGATTACAGAGATTAGGCATCAGAATTCTCAAAAAGTATTTACCATTACTTTCCATCCCACGGTGAGTTGTAGGGATGAAAAGATATGAGATTCTTTGAGTTAGTGATGTGTGCACTCAAAGGCTTTAGAGGAATGCGTGTGCAGCTGAACTCTGACTTTCTGTGATCTAGTTAAATGATAATTACCCAATAATTTCCCATACTCCTTTGTATTCTGCAGCCAAACCAACCACCCTGCCACTTCCTTTGACCCCTGAGTCTCCAAAGTAAGTGAGAGAATTTTTAAAAAGAAAATTCAAAGCCATTCCTGTTGTCTTATTCCACGTACAACCATTTAAAAGTGAGTTCTAGACCTTACCCCTAAGTCAGGAGTCAATGATGTTGGATTTATGTTTCAGCGACCACAAAGAATCACCGTTTGAGAACAAAACCATTGACCGCACTTTGAGTGTGGAGCTGTCTGGTACCCCAGGTAAGAAGACCCTGTGTTCAATAATCCTATCGATAGCAGCATGTGGTCACATTGATTGTCCATAGAAAGGGATCGATGGAATATGTATTCTGGCCCAGAAAACCATGGGGAATAAATCAACCTGCTGTCGGAAAATGAGAAATCAGTTTTCTAGGACAGAGTATACTGAAAGGCTGAGATGGTGATGCTGCTTTTCCCTGAAAGGGGTATAAAAAGCCCAGGGTCCAAGGTGAAGGAGCCTACAATGTGCTTTCATGAGCCTCCATATTGATCACACAGTCCAGTTTCCTTTTTATGGAAAATGCTGACTTAGAAACGGGGGCTTAATCTTTGGCTTTATACACTGTCCCTCCTCGATCCCCTTGCACTTTGACCCAAACACTTATTTACCTGATAGATCGCAGCAACACAGTGATGCATTATTATTAGTTTAATTGTTTTTTTTTCCCCATTAATTGGTGTGCAGATATCATCTAAATAATCTGTCTTGAAAATAAAGGTCATTAATGACGTTGGTCCAATTTTAAGTAATTAAAAGAGAAAACTAATCGTAATTTAAACCTTAGACTAAAAGATCAAGGTACTGGGTATACCTGCTTTTTCACCATTAAGGACATTCTTATCCCTTTCACCCACAGTCCTCTGTAGTGGTAATCATCTTCATACTATTCTGATGTATTCTTAGGTTTCCTCTTTTACAAACCACTTTGTGATTCCTAAAACACAAGACAGTGGATGTTCAATATGTTCAAGGTCTAATCTGTCTGTACAATTATTGAGACTTGTGGTAACACAAGACTTATAACTAGTCTACGTCTTGTATATTCTGGCAGTCAAGCTTTTCGCAAATGCTTTGGATTGTGTCTGTGTGAAATATAAAGAGACGGGCAGTTGTATTCAGGTATTTGACATTAATTACATCTTTTTCTCTGATCTATAGTCAAAGGTGTGCTCTTTTCAGAAGGACAGACCTAAATACAATTACCTAGTATGGCAGTCATGTTAAATCCTCTGTATGTCTTTGATTTATCCATAGTTAAAAAGGGTATACCCTGTCACTCACCCTGATTTAAGGGTTATAGGATTACATGCTTCAAAAAAAAAGTCATTTCAGACGAAAACCAATGGAGATCAAGCCTTTCAACTGCTAGATTAGGTTGTCCGGTACCGTCAGGCACTCGCTTGAAACCTTACATGAAAGGAGTGTTCAGTTCGCTTCTGAGTTAATGTGCCCTGAGGGAACCTGTGTAGGTTTTCCACTGGAAATCTGTTTCATTTAAGATTAACTTGCTTTAATTGTAAAATTGGTTGAAGGCTTGCCGGGGCAAGCGAAGTATATGAACTTTTAACAAGTCCTGTACAAACGTAAGTGGAATTTTCCAGCAGAATATATGGGTCGAATATCAGCTTAAACATTTCCTTAGCGTTTGTTATATTTACAGTTATTTTATGCCGGATTTTATGGACCACTAGCCTAGAAAAAAAATTCTTTGTTTTTTGTTGTAAAATCAGATTTTAATGTGTGACATCAATGTGCACATGCACCGACCAGGATAAGCAGTTGGATATTGGTTCTTGGTTGGATATTGATGCTTTAGCTATAGGATTCTGTTATACAAGTAAAGCAAATACCTACAGTGGTCAATAAGGAAGGGGGCCTTTAGAGCACACTATCTGACAGGCCAGCCAGCTACAGAGTCAAAACTTAGCAGCGGTGTGGTGCAGGAAATGCATCGAACCAGCATACTAGGAGGTGGATGCTCTCTACAAATGCAGTTTTAGTGGTGAGCACAAGAGCCTAGCTGGGTTTCTCATGCACCGCAGTACATCCACTTGTATACTGGACGGGTGAGGCAGCCCCTCTCTGCCTCCCGACGTGACAAAAGATAGAGCAAGTGCACTGGCATTAACGATGGCGTGAGTAGACTCGGAGTCGGGTCCTCCTGGGTAACAACCATCTGTCCCCAAGCAGAGCTGCCCCCCCCCCCACCCGCTTAGTCATAGATCCGTGTTTTAATAACCACCGGACTGCAGTGGAAAAGCTTTTCTCTGCCCATGGTTGCTGGCCGGAATCCAGAGGAGTCAATGTAACATTTCTGGAGAATCTGGCTTTTGTAATTATACCACTAGGCCTAGGATGTCAGCTTGTTTGTTTGTTTGTTTGCAGCTCTGGGTTTCGGCAAACTTTGGAAGCTTTTTAGCTGTTTAGCCGTGGCTGTTTTGCACCTTTTGACACCAAGTGTCACATTAAGCATTTAATTATCATCATTAGGAAGAGGTGAACAAAATATGTCTGTAGTCAAGCCTTTGTTTACATTCCAAATCCAGTGGGGTATTTTGAATCCATTACCATTCTTGTCATCCTCCAGGTCTAACACCGCCCACGACGCCTCCTCACAAAGCTAGCCAGGAGAATCCATTCAAGGCTTCCATCAAGACTAAGCTGTCGTCATGTGGGTCCTCTGCCTTGGTGGGCACGGGGGCTCACTGCGGTGGGCCAGCTCCCTGTTTCCTGGCCGTGGGCCCGGCCCGGAAGGACCGTGAGCATACAGAACTGTTCGCCCAGCTCAGCAGGGTGTCAGCCCCGGTTCCACCAGGTCAAGAGGAGCGCAGAGGCAAGCGGACTGCGCCACGTGTCTTCAGCGACCACGACTACTGCCAGTTCACTGGCGCCAAGAGGGGCCTCGGCCCCTGCCCAGGGACACTGGACAGCCGGCACTGGGGGTGTGGCACCTCCGTGGCTCTGCTTTCTGCCACCCCTTCCCTGGAGGGACATCTGCAAATGGTGTCCTCTGTTGTGCGATCCCCGGTGCTCGACAGGGAGGATGGGAAGCTCGAGCAGCCCCCACGTGCCAGGCCTGCCGCGGGGGGCTGGAAACCGTTGGAGGATATAGAAATCAGGGCGGAGCTCAACAAGCACTTTGGTCACCCAAAACAAGCCATGTTCAGCGAGGAAGCCAAGGTGGCAGAGGACCGTTACTGTCAAACAGCAGGGGCTATGTTTGTGGGCCTTCCCCTGGAAGGGGTCCTGGAGGACAGTGAGGAGGAAGGCGAGCGGCTCTTCTACCCATGGGAGGACTCTCACCTGGGGCTGCAGTTCGATGGTTCGCCCTCGTGTTCTCCCTCCAGCTCCCCATCGCGGAGCTCTGTCTCGCCATCCAAGGCCCATCCGAGATCTGCCTCCCAGTCTGGGTCCCGGTCTCGGTCACGCTCCAGCTCTGCTTCCCACGTACCTCGACGTCGCACCCCCTCCCGATCTCCCTACTCACGCTCCCGCTCCAGGTCTCCCCATGCCTGTCCACGGTATGAGTCCTGATCCTGCCATTCATTCATTCATTCATTTTCCAAACCGCTTTGGTACTCTGAATTCACTGATGGGTTATTATTTCAGCCTACACCGTTAAGCTGAACAGTCAGTTCTGCTGAGTTTGGATAATGAGGAGAAAATCATTAAAAGAAAGAGTTTGATAAAAATCCTCCTTCCCCTTCCCACACCAATATTCCCACTTGGAGCCTCTTTCTGTTGTGTTTGGACAACAAACGGAAGATGTTTCGCTCCGAGGTTTTGGAGATGCTTAGAATTCCGGCTGGTTGAACAGCAGTGCTGCGCTGAATCACACGCCGGACATAACGTGGCACACTTACGACACCTGTTCCCCCTGCAGACACACAAACATTTGGACAAGACGTTTGAAGGACGTTTCACATTTACAAACTCGAGCTTAAATTATACTTTGGCTAAACAGCATCCAGAATTCAGCAAAATGTCCAGACTATTCCTGCCCTATCTTACCCCTCACCCTCACTCTGCCGGAATACCTCCGTCAGCTCTTTCTGTGAAAACATTCTCCAACCGTTTGTCGTGACGTTTTTGAAAAGTTACCTTTCAAGGCCTCTAAAATAGATGGATTCGGTACATCTTGCAACTCAGGGCAGGAGAAGCCTGAACCTTTTCTGTGAGCTTTATTACTTCTTACAGAGTTACTGTGGCTTTAAATGACGATGCTCCCCAGCTCCAGTTAAAGGCTCCAAGCAAAGAAACTTGAGCTCTGGCTGCAATTAGTTATGTCTGTTATTTAATCTGGTTTTATTATTTTGCCCTGGAACCATAAGAATAGTGCTTCCCACCGTGACCTTTGACCTGGAAACATAATTGAAGCTGTAGCTTAGTTAGATAACAGGGGACATATTACAGTACAAGTGGGTAGAAGAATGCAAAATGTTGCATCATTTACTGAACGACACCCTGGGATTTTGAGTGTTAAGTGCCTTTGTGGTTTCTTGGTGGACTACTGTCTCAGAACCAGACTTCTCCCTGCATGGCAAAGAAATTCAACGAGACAGAAAGTGTCATCCACCCATTAGAGAGGGTCATCAGTAGTCCATTAGTTGGACCACCACATGAGAAGGACAAACTTGTTCACTAGAGTTTATGAATATACACCAACATTCGATGAAGGAGAATGCATTTGTTGTGCATTACATCGCAGCTCACATAATCATGGGTTAGGTATAATTATATATTTTTTTTCTTACATTAGGTGACCTTATAAATAGTCCCTGTAACCTAGAATCTGTCTCTTCTAATTATAGTGTTTTTAATTAACTGTACAAATTGGTTTTTCATTACACGTTACACTGGTATAATTAATGTGTACAATTGTATGTGTTTGCTCAGGACTGGCCAATTTGTGGACACCAGGAGCAGAAGGGCCCAGAGAAGCCCCCATGCAAAGTCGAGGTCCCAGTCCAGATCTCCATCTGATCGGAAGCCCGGGTTTGTGTTTACCATTTGTTCTTCTGTGTATGTACAACTGTTATGTGTCATGCTGAACACCCTGGTTGGTTAGGACCTGATCCACAAGTAGGGTTTCTGTATTTGTCACGTGCGATTGATTATGCCATAATATTTATAAACCTGAGCATCTGCTCCTGGTAACTCAGCCTTGCTGTGATGGAGAAGAGATGCAAGATGCACTTAAGTGGTGAACGGAGGAATGGATCAATAAGTGACCACAGGGAATACACAAGTTGCTAATATAGTTAGCACACTAAGCTACAGGCTTTTTTTTGAGAGACAGCAACACAGAGGAGATGAAAACCATTTGATTCCTGCCATATATGCTGAATAGCAAGAGTAGCAGAATGTAGCCTTGTAGATTAACAGTGGCTCTCAATTTCTCCTTTCTGTTCCATTACATAATACTATAAATGTACCTATTGGAAACTTTGAACACAACCTTCAAGCCCAGGGTTTCAGACTCTTAGTCAATCACCTTTTCTGATCATGGGAAAAACATGTTTCCGACTATTACAAAGTCTCTGGGATTGTGGTACACTGGATTTTGGGTTCTGGGTTATTTTCTGTAAAAACACCATTATATGGAGGAATGATATACTTTTCTGCACATTTTAAACTATGAATGGTATGAAGGGTTGACTGACCCTGGTTGTGATAGCTGAGTCAAACATCCATGCTTCTGTATAAATAATGACAAATTAAAGAGGTATTTTCCAACCCAGATGGTCCACGGTTTTGCTCCTTCCCAAAATGTGGACTGCTGGGGGGTGCCCTAGAACAGAGTTGGGAAACACTGCTTTAAAGGTTCTTAGGGGGTCTCGATTATCTGATACAGTATGTGCACTGGTGTAGGGTGACAGTGCAGGACAACCAGCATGTTTCGCATAGCAACCCAGACTGTTGCCCACAGGTATGACAGCTATGAGGAATACCGGCACGAGCACCTGAGAAGACAGGAGTATCGGCAGGACTGCGAGAGGCGGGAGTCAGAGGGAGCCGAACAGAGGGAAAAGCGGAGGCAGAAAGCCATCGTGAGTACCACTGTCCCCAGACCTTCCCCGAGATGTTTGACATGCCCCAGAGCAAGCGTCTTTGGTTCCTCATCCCTGAAACTTGGGGCTCTCGGCGAAGCGTGAGGACATGTAAAGCGATTCACTGAATTATTCATGTAACACACTTTCCTCCCCCTTGTAAGTTCTGTGTTAAAGGCCTCAGGTGTCTCTAAGCTGTGCCAGATAGCTTTAGTTGTATTTGTGTTGTAACATAAACAGCGTGTTCTCTGAGAGAACGTGACAGCGAGCCGATCCAGTAAATGACGCCATCTCACAGTAGAAAGGTGTTAGCTCTCATATCACTAACTGGCTTCCCTAGCTGACATATCAGGGTTGGTAATTACAGATTGGCTGGATGAGGAGATAAGGGAGATGACTTGATGGCTGTATTAAAGTTTGGTATGAAATGTGGACATTGTTTTTCTGTGTGCGTCATACTCTACTCATGGGATTCTACAACAGATGATAATATATCATATATATATATATCCATTGCAGGGCATGCACAGTTACACACTTTGAGCAGATATGTCAGTTTACCTAAGTACATGGGTTTCATCAACATACGCATCAACATTTTATGTCACCTTCCATTGCGATAGTATAATTCCAATACTCAAGAACAAAAGTATGAAGGACGGTAAAAATCCCTGGGCGTCATTCTTGCCCAGCCCCAAATATCAAGGACCCATCAGTCACATCCTTGCCAACTTGAACAAATCTCATGATTCACTACATCCCGAGTTGGTTCCTGGGAGGCAAATTCGCCAGAATGCTCTTGCCAAGAATGCAAGTATGTTCTTTAAGTTCCTGCCATTGATAAACACCCCATGCCTTTGGACTGTGGGGGGAAACCCACACAACATGGGGAAAATAAGCAAAGTCCATGCACAACAAGGGGATGGGCTTTGAACAAGTCCAGTTGTGTATTGTTTCATTATTAAATTATAAAAATAATTTCTGAAAAGGACCTACTGATTATGTACATATAGAAATATGTTAATTTGTACCTAGAATATATTACTACATGCTAACAGAAATCTCAAAGGCTTTGTGGTTCATAGTTCCAGACAAGCTTATAATCTGAATACTATTATGGAAGTACAGACAGGTTGTCTGGTATCATATACTGTCCTATATTTACCATGTGAGGTATTGAGGTCTGGAGGGTTTTCCTCTGATTTTCAACTGGAATTTGAGGGTGGGGAGTGAGAATCACTATCTTCACTTTTACTGAGTCATTCTGCTTCACATTCAAAGCGTCTTTGGCTATGGTTCTCCCTCAAACACCAGTGTGTAGGCCTAGAGGTTTGGGGACTGAGCGTAGATCTACCTTGGTATTTATTCATAACTTACCTCTAGTGTGCATACTCTTCCTAAAACGGCCTTTGGGTTCCAGTGGTCGTAGGAAAAGAAACAATAGATCAGGACATAGATAATATACTGTATATTTATTTGTTGGCCGATGCCTTTATGCAACTGGATATTAGTTTGTATATACAGCAATCCTGACTAAATACCTCATAGAGCACTTGACCCATGAGAGAATAAAGCTGGTATCCATGTATGAACAGGGTCCATGCCTTTAACCACAGCACTCAACTCCTATCCTGACAACATCTAGCATCAAGGACTGTATCTTTAAATCGTGTCATAGTATTGTGGCTACACCATAACTTCAAAAAAAAAAACTCACTTTCACAAGACAACCCTCCTTTCTCTCGGAATCCAGGAAGAGAGGCGTGTAGTGTACGTGGGGAGACTCCGGTCGGACATCACGTGGACAGAGTTGAAGCGGCGCTTTGAAGTCTTTGGAGAAATGGAAGAGTGCACCGTTAGCTTGAGAGATGACGGGTAAGACTCCAGGGGATGAAAAAGCAATCATCTCGGACGCTTGTTCACTTGAATTCTTTTCCCTTTTTCCTGATTAACTGAGGCCGGATGCTCTCCTTTTAAGTGGTGTTTATTTTGCCTCAGAAATCCTGAGCTTCAGAATCTCCATCTGCATCGTCATGAGATTTATTCTTTGTGAAGATGGGTGGCAATCGGTTTTATTTCGTAGATGTTAAGATAGCTGTATGGCACTATTAGTCCCTCAAACAAAGGCTTATCTTTATATCCAGGGACAACTTTGGCTTCATAACCTACCGGTACACTTGTGATGCCGTGGCGGCCCTTGAGAATGGACACACTCTGCGTAAATCAAAGGAGCCGCACTTCGAGCTCTGCTTTGGTGGACTCAAACAGTTCTGCAAAACCAATTACACAGACTTAGGTAAGAGGTTCCGGAATGCCGAGGAGACACTTTCAAATGGTCTGAGGTTTAAGGGGCAGCCCATACACAGAGGGCCTGTTGCTGGGCATTCCAGTTTAGGTGTGATCTTATAACGCAATTCACGGCGTGCTCAGGAGCGTCAGTAAGTGCAGAGCTTCCATGCCTTCCATCTTTCACGCAATCGTTCCCCAGCAGTTAGAGATCTCAAGGGAACTTCCCAAATGTTGCTGAATAAAACCAAGACTTCAGTGTGAACCCTACCCCTTAGCACTATGATTCAAGCAGGGGATAGGGGTTGGGCAAGGACACTATAGAACAGTCTTCTTTACGATTCAGTGTTTAACAGTGGAGATAATGTGCTGGGGCAGGTGAGCAGTGGTGATCCATCTCCCCTTGAAATTTGGGAGTTATTTTATGGATGTTTATTAATTATTTTATGGCTCTGTAATGCCCCCAGATGATCAGCAGTCCAACTGAAGGAAGAAGATGCTGCTTGTTCAGCATTTTTACATTGACACCCAACTAGAAATATGTTTAGGGATTTAACAGAATTTCAGCTGATAGAACTCTCTTCCCTCCAATTTTAAGGAATAACAAAATAAGTATACATTTTTATGGTAAAGGAATTAACAGCAGATGTCTTATAAAGAATTTAAGATTGTGTCATGTAGTGGTAATGCCACTATTTTTTTTTAATGCTGTTCACCATCCATCTGTTAAATCATTACTCGGTGAAAATAAAATATATAAATCTGAATATCCAATATCTGTCTGATCAGACCACTGACACTGAGAAAGATTGTGGGCAGCTTTTGGTTGTTGCTTCATGTCACGTCAAAACACACACACGTCTCCCACTTCCTCATCGGCACGTTATTGTTAAGCACGTTTCCTTTTTTCCGATCTTTGACTCTCACATCGGTCAGGGATGTTGAGGGGAAGCTTAGGCATGTCAGTTAAATCTGTAGAGACTTTCTGAGCACGTTACAGTTCCCTAGCTGTGGCCGTCACACTTAGGGCAGAACTCAAGATTCTTGTGGGCCTTTTATAAGCCCCTCGTTTACCATGAATGCTGAGTACCCGCTCATTGACACAGTCATCATCGGCTATAAGATGGTGGAGAACAGCCGCATGTCGGGGGTTGGCCCTGCAGCGAAGGGCACGAACCCACACATCCGCTGAAACTCACGCACGACTTGTCGTCTTTGCAGACTCCCATTGTGAAGACTTCGACCCGACCTCCGCTAAAAGCAAGTATGACTGCATGGATTTCGACAGTTTGCTGCAGGAAGCCCAGAGTAGCCTGAAAAGGTAACTGGTGGCAGCCTTGTCACCAGAGGGAGAAGCAATACCTCACGGATGTATCCGTCCTCGACTGCGAGGCCACTGGAAGTTTTACGCTCTTTGAATGAGGAAGAATATATAGTATGAATGATATATAACACAAAGTTTACATGAACTAAGCTGCTGGTAAACCGGGAAGCAATGATATCAACTGGTGAAGTCAATATGTCATATCATGATGCAGGTCTATAGATGGAGTATAATCAAAATGCTAACTTTGTTCAAAAAAAAAAAGAAAAAGAAATTAAATACACGCGGCTTGTTCAGTTTTTTTGTTGTGTTTTTGTGGAGTTTTTATCTACTGTTTGTATGTGGTGTTACATTTAGCATTCGGGGGTGAATTCTACCTGGGGTCTTTCAGATACCACTGTCATCCATTCGCCAGAAATATAGTTGTGTATTTGAAAATATGGAATATGTTCAGATGAATTACTATTTTTATTTTGTGTAAATATCTGACAAAAGTTCTTTATTTGTTACAGCTATGCACTGTAAAACGCAGCCTTTATAAAAGATGAGATTTTCTTAAATAAGAATGTTGATCTGTAGTTACTATGATGAAGTTATTGTTCTCCTACATGAAGTTCAGATGACGTGATATGATTGTAAAAACATATATTGAATTGAGGTGATTTTTTTTTTCTGAAAGGGGAGATGCTGAAAATTTTTTAAAACTTTATTTTGGAGAAAAAAAGCAGTTGTTACAGATGTCTATTGCAGTTTGTATAGTTTTATCTGTTTTTAAATATTCCCCACTCAGTGTTTTCCATGTACAACATCTAGCATAAAATACATTTTTACATATTTTTCTTTTCATAAACACATGGGCCACAAAGGTCTATCAGTGATTATAATTTGAAAATAATCAGCAGTCTTCACTTTCTTCAGTTTTTATATAAACAGGAAATTCTTTTGTTGTTTTGTAATTCTACTTTTTTTGGGAAACAAAGTTTTTTTTTGAACAACCTAGGTTTACCTCACTGCTGCCCCTGGAATCCATTTATAGATTTAATTTTTGTAAATTAAAATATTTATATTCTTTTTTTTTCTCTCCACGCAATGGGTGGTCTGCTAATTTTAGCTATTTATTCTGTTATTAAATCGTGCTATTGAAACGTTGGTGGAAATATATGACAAAGACATGGTGTTATTAAAATAGCATTTTCTATGAAGAAATGAATTATTCAAAGTCATCAACAGTGAAACCCTCATCAGATGCTGCTTCTGGTTAATTTATCTATTTTTAAACCAGTTGGCTGCAGTTTTAAACACTTTTTTTGCTCCCAAGTTCTTTCTTTTATAACTAAAGACATGAAGCAATAAAAAAAAATATTTTACCTTATTTTTCCATTTTATATGTTATGCTGTATTTATGTCTCCCCCTATGTGAACGCCAAGCTAAGGTTTACACCTTCATTTTGAGGATCTCTATCTTTCTGCAAAGATTTTTATTATTATAATGATGCCGTGAAAAATACATAATTTAACAATTAGATGAACAATTATTGAAGGAAAATTAAACTTTTCCTTTTTTTCCCCCCGACGTGTCATTTTGCTTGTAAAGTAATTCTCGGATCACACGCCTTGCCCAGCTGCTCACAAAGTGTATGTATCGACTTCCTGTGCGTGTGCATACTGTAAGCATTCGTGACAGTGTAAGGATTTACGGTGTGTGTCTGTGTGTGCAATTTAAGATTCGACTTTTATAATCAACATCTTTGGAAATCTTAGCACTTAAGTGAAACAGTATTTCAGTTATAAACTGTGTGAATTGAGAAAATATTCAGTACTCTTGTTTGCCTGGTCCAGACAGCCCAGGATCTTCCTGATAATCCAGTCATATCTGGTCTATGTACTTCAAATCCATCATATATACTGGGCCATGCAATGAGAATACTAGCTTACCCCTGTTTAAAATGCATTGGATTAAACCTGCGGATCACAGAACTGTTTTTATGAGGTAAAATGTTGGTGCTGACGGCATGTTTTACATCTTCCATTTGACATGTACAGACGATGCAACTCTGCACACGTTTCATCCTTGTGCAGCTTGGGTGATGGTGTCATGTCCCATTTGGAGCGTGTGACTTTAAGCATAACATAAACATGCTTTGTAAATTGCCTCGAGCAGCAATATAATATAATTTGAATACTGCGGCAGGCATTTGGGTAATGTGAAGCACAGAGCAACGCCATGTTTGTGGGCAGAGTCGTAGTTGCCCAGGAGATCGGTGTAGAAGAGGGGCATGGTGGGATTTCTGTCGACTTGCCGTCTTTTCCCATGCTGCCTTCCCGCCAACCCCTTGCCAATGCCTTCGTGTATCTACCTATTGTACGACTTTCTTGTGGATTTTATTTCTATGTGCATTATTCATCAACCTCACCAAGCCAATAAAGGGATACCTGTTTTAGCTAAAATTGACTTATTCTGCTCGTCATTCATCTCATGGGAAAAAGCACAGACCTCATGCTACAAGGTACTTGGCTACAGTGCAAACAGGCAAGTTGACCATTCAGCCAAACATACACTTAGATCTTTCAGCCCTAAGGCAACACATTCTCTAAACCTAAACGTAAGCTAAACCTAAACTTAGACTAAGCCTAACCATACCTCTAAACCTAACAGCAACCATAAGCCTAACTCTAACAATCCTACAGGCAACCCTTATTCCTAACTGTAGGACAAGATGATCCATGCAAATCTTAGTCTAACCCTATGTTCAAATCAAACCCTAAATCTAAAGCCAAGCTTAATTCTAATTAAAGCTATATCTCTAAACCCAGCTTTAACCCTTAGCCTTAAATCAAGGCTAAACTGCAACCTTAAGCTTAAGTGACAGGTGCAACTCCCGCAGACTATAGCGGTTCCTGTGTAGCATTATCTCACGTTTTTTTCTGCATTTGGTGGCTGCCCTGCTCTGCAGAATGACTGCCTGGGAACTGCCTCCTCAGACAGACCACATGCCGGCAGACAGCTCAGTGGCCTTTGCCAGTGCAAGAGATATATGGAGAAAAGTCACGTTAAAATTTAATGTCGGTTGAAGGTGGGCATGGATGGCCCGATTGTATTTTTTTATTAAGCAGGAGATTTAGCCGAAGAGTGCAGGCAGAGCTGCTTTCATTTGGGCCACGCAGTATGTGGCAGAAGGTGTTCTGAAGATTGCCCTTTTCCAACAGAATGGACCAGGAACAGTATCCCCAGATACCGGCCCCTTTCTTCCCTGCATGCCTGACTCCAGCGAGTCATTTACTGTTTTACATTAAAGGCGGACGGCCCCATTTTCTACACCACACAGTCAATTTCTTGGTAATCTCCTGCTTTTATTATAGCATATTTTAGCTATATGTGTAAGCCAAAACAGGTACATGGCACAGGGCAGGATAGGGCCCAAGAGAAACGTGCTTTTATGGTAATGCACGACATAACAGTGCAGTTTGCCTTAGCGAATGAAACATTGGAGAGCTATTGCCTAAACAAGGACACTGTGCCCAAAAGACTTTTAAACGGTTTTTTGACCTTTGAGACAGAAAAAAAAAACTGCAAGCACTGATCCGCACATTAGATGTGATGTGCTATCTACCGCTCGCTCGGCACCGAATAAGCAGCTTTTTTGTTTTTTAACGTGCACTTTTCCATTTGGCCCATGTCAAGTTGTCATCCTGCGTTCACCTTGCCGTAACTGACAGACTAGTTGTAATAAAATTCATCTGCTTAGACCACAATCCTATCAAACATATATTAATGAATTCCCTCTTTCATCAAAACAGCATTGCGAGAGCTCTCTGCTCCAACATGTCACACACAGTATGGGTTGAAGTGTATAAATGAGTTACTGTAACTGAAAAAAGGCTGGAGGCCCCCCCAGTCCATTGCTTTCTTTGAAGCAGCTGCTGTAATACCCTCTATTTAGCACATTTTACCCTAGTTTCATATTTAGTGGTTTAAAAAAAAAAAGAATTCAGTGCAATAAATCTTTCCATTTAAATTTTCAGTAACACTTTAGGCCATGTTTTTAGTAATTTATAAACACATTCGTGACAACGCATTCATAAAGAATTATAAATATGCCTATAAATATTTATCAAAAGGCAGACTATAATATAGCCATACTTGCATTATGAATGCTTTATGAAGCTGTCATCAATAATGCATAGATACCTTTATAATGCATTACAATGGTGAGTATAAGCATTAAGAATGTACTTAAAGAAAATGTTTAATATTATCAATAATAACTAAAGTAAATTTATACTACATCTTTACTATAATGCAGAATGCCTAACTCATTCCTATTTAAATAACAGGACAGGTTTTAGCCAAAGGAGTCTTCCACTTAAATGCTTTCCAATCTGTCAAAAGGATTAAGCTATATCCTTGTAAACAACAATTAAGTCACTGAAATAACATTTCGAAACAATGTCATGGATGTTTTTAATTGAGTTTTTTTTTTTCCTTTTATTGAGTAATGAGACACAGGAAGATGCTATTAGTTTCCTTCCCAAATCACCAGCGCTGTGACTGACTGAACACTCCTCAAAATTATAAATGGCTTTACGCTAAAGAGAGCTGATTGAGCAAAAACGTCCCTGTTCTCTCAATCACCATTCTGGCATCAATTGTCAGCAAAAGCACGGAGCGCATTGTTGGGAATATGACCGAGACGCTCGTATTAATTGGAAACAAGGGGCGTCCAGATCAGAGTGTTGAATTAAAATAAAGAAGGAATAAATGAACTTCGCCCAAGACGTGACATTTGCTAACGAGTGCGCCTGGGAGCGTTGCATTCCCGTTATTGGCACAGGAGAAGTCAAACCTGCCCGACAGCGAGAGCAGGCTTTGGAACGGTGGGCTGCGCCAGCCTTAGCGGTGCTGGGACTTCAGGGAGGATGAAGCATCCGTACTGTGGGCCACAGGCACTGCTGCACTGGCAAAAGCTACTCTGTCATCTGGGGAACTGGGGGGGGAGCCATAGGAATCATGGTATTTATCTTCTTAACCTGGGCTTTTTTAGGGTATCGCCGCTTCGAGTTCCGATGTAATATGGATGAGGTTCATGTTACCCATCAAAATCAAATCGAACACCCCTAAGTCAAATCGAACGTATATGGCAGGTCGCAGGTCTGAGGACAATATTGAATGTTGAATAGACAGTTGAAAACAAAATTGTAAAAAAAGAAAATGGGGGGGGGGTTAGTCAAATACAGTTCTGGAACACCAAGCATCACCAGCGGGGGTGCGTCCTTTTTCAGTAATTAAGCAAAGGCCCAGTTAGCTACATGTGCATGCTATGTCGGACTTTCGATATTCACGTGATAAAATGGACTGTGTGAACGCTCTACAGAGTGAATCACGTGGGGATCTGCTGCATGTGTATAAGAGAAGCAGAGAACACCGGCCTTCCTGCCTCCGTTCAAAAGCGTCCCGAGCCTCCTAAACCGCAAGAGCAGATCTGCTGGGCCCCTATGGCCGGCTGAAAACCAAGCACTTCACAAAATGCATCCGAAGCACCAGACAAGCACCTCGACCTCCTTCACTTTTCAGTCGTTTCCATCACAGACTCATCGCAATTCCCCACTCTAGTGACGCTTCCTCTGTTCGCCTTTTCCACATCGGCCGCCATGCTTGCCTCGACCTCCCGCTAAAAGCGCCCAGAGAGCGTCTTCCCAGTGTGATTCCCATCTTTCCGCCACCCAATCTGGACATTGCCCACTCCTCCATTCCACGGTCACCGTTTGTTTCCCCATCGAGAGCCGTGGGTCCATACTAAAGACTCTCAGCATAGATACAGGTCAATTTATATGGATGATTGTATTGGATACTGTACACGATGCAAGTAAGCTGTAACCTGGTGTACCTGGCAGCGATAACACAGTGGGAACAGTTAAAGTGTCACTGTGACGTACAGGCTGCTTTGCCAACCCTGGCAGCTCTTAACATCCCCCCCACCCCCGCCCCTGGCGAGGACAGCAGCAGACGGTTCTAAGGTGCAAGAGCCAGAACGCAATGTTCTCCCAGGACTCAGAACCGTGTGACAATGAGAGAATCCCTGTGCTTTTTAGTTGGCCTAACAGTGACGAGCATAACACAAGCTGGACAGCTTTGATTGAATGCTTCGCAATTCGCTGTGCTAGAAATTAGACCAATATTTACGCCGTGAGATTTTTTCCATCCCTTTCAATAAGGATGTCTACTTTTTAATTTATTGCACTAGCTAATCCTATAAGTCATTCTTGTATTTCATAAGTATCGTCTAAGTCCGAGTGATTTCACTCCCGAGCCTCTGAGATCATTGTCTCCCAGTTGCAGCGCCCTCAGCTCAGAGCTGGCAGAGCGTAACAGCAAGGCCAGATCTCCACAGCACACCTCTGTGAGGCAGCAGTTACCCAACCTGTCAAGAGAAGACCTCCAGCTGTTAGCCAGGAATGCCATTCACCAACCCAGACCCGTGTGAAAATAGTATGTGAAGCCCTTTATATGTAGAAGGAAAAGGAACTATTTGGGAAAAAAGTCTTCCTTTTTGTACTCACTTCAACTTCTCAAGTTTACAACCCGCATGGATCAATTCGGCACAAAGCTCTTGCACACCACTGTCTCCTGCATCATTGTGGCTCAGATCCAGCTCTCTCAGGTGTGAGGGGTTTAAGAGAGCTGAGGCCAGGATCTCACAGCCTATCTGAGTGAAGCGACAATCCGACAACTAGGAAAAAGAAAAAACCTGCAAGGCATTTGCTCTATCATCCTTCAATTATTTACTGTGGGTAGGCTATGGTTTGGAGTACTCACATCACTATGCCCACCATCCTGTCACTTTAGGCACAAGGTTCATCTCTTTTTTTAAGGAGGACTTATCTTTTTATAGTTCTTAGGCTATCAAGGCCATTTTTTTTTCTCTCATGTATACATTTGTGCATACAACAGTAGAAAGATATTTTCCTAAAGGGACAGGTCATAAAGCAGAACTCCTGATACATCTCAGGGTCCTCCGTAAAGACTTCTGTGCAAACTACACAGATCCTTGGCTAACGTCAGTGCCATAAGCTTTCAGATGCATTTTATAAAATTTAAAGTTCCCCTTTTCCAGGGCACAGTAGGACAGCTCACTGAGTTCGAGAGAAATTTTTGCATTTATGTCATAGTTTTCTCGATATTTTACGTTATGCTTATTTGAATGAGTGAGAAGTGTACACTTACTTCCTGACTTTTTCCACCTATTAGTCGCTCAAGGACAGTCGCCGAAATCCGGCAGAAAATCGGCACACGGCACATGATGAACAGGGTCCTTGATGACATGATGTGTGCAACTACTTTGCTGCTCAGGGTCTGGTCTCTTGATGAAGTATTCTTCCTTCTGTGCATCATTAAACCCCCGTACCTCTGTCAGCTGTTGGATGCAGTCAGGAAGGATCTGATCGGCTGCTGCCAGCTGGGAGGTTATCCAGAGGAGAGCGGAGGGAAGGAGATTCCCTGTGATGAACTGAGATAATGGCATGACAACTGCATTTGACTCGCCACACCCAGAGTCATTGTTTTTGAAGTTAAGGGGATCATAACTGTCTTATACATCTCCCACTTCATACTCTGAGTTGCTTGCATTTTCAAAAAGCTCCAAAATATGTTCTTATATTTAATTCCTAGTTGCATTACACAAACAAGTACAATCAGAGTTCAGGGAGAACTTGTCTGATCATTTTAAACTTGAGCACTAGAGCAGCTAATTTAGAAATTATCAGGTGAGGTATGTGAGCAGCTCCAGACAATGTGGTCCAAACAGCGGATGAAGCAGGATTGGCTGACACAGAATGACCCAATACATACGTGAACCCTGCGTCACCTCAGCTGAAAGGCATTCCGAAAAAAATAAATCGAATGCGCTGCAGCATACTTTGACGAAACCACTGCAGAAGCTAAGCTAATTACCACAGCGACGGGACTAACATGGGTCATCAGTCATGTGATATGAACAATAAGGCTCATTCACAAAGGAACAAAATGGTTCAAAGATAAGAGATTCAGCAATCGACAGCAAATCAGTGGGACAGAGAAAAAGAGGGACGTAGATCGGTTTATAGGAAGCTAGTTAGATGTGCTTTTCATTTACATTTCAGCAATACTATAGGGTGAGCATTAGGGTTATGTTCACCTCTATGATTGCACTTTAGGGTTGATGCTTGGGTTAGAGTTATCATTCGGTTTATGGTTTTGGTTGCAATTAGCATTACGGTTTGTGCCAAGGTTAGCATTAGAACAGGGCTATGCTTAGGGTTACGATTAACGTTATAGTTCAGGTTAGAGTTTGGGATGGGGTTTGGGTATGCAAGAAATGCACACAATTCACGTGCACATACATTGAAAAACGTCCTCAATAAATATTTAATATCACTGATTTTTACCTGTACGAATATAGGCTACAGTAATAACAAATTACTTTCTCGCCACGATTCAGCTTTGAGTACAAGCTAAGTCATCACATACTTTTTCAGCCTTCGGCAGAGGTATCAAGGACAACCTACATAAGCGTCTAGAAAATTTATGGAATTTTCCCTCATAGAATGGAAGCTCACACGCGGATGAAAAACTTGAATGAGAAACTGGTGCACCACTGCAAGGGAAGCAAAATTCAGTGGGAGCGCGCGGCAAAGGCAGAGAGAGCTAAAAGAAGACATTTCAGAGCGAAGCACCCGACAACAACCCATAATGACCCCATTTTACTGGCCTACGACTAGAAGGATACGACCGAGGAACTGAAGTCCACCGTCATCAGAATGCGACGACCGACCTGCTCCTCATGACTGGGATATTAACTGCAGTTGAGGTGCATTTCAGCAGGTGACCTTTATTCACCTTTTTGGTCGCAAGTGTCTGCTTAAGTATAAAATGCGCGCTATCTGCAAATCTTCGCCTGGACAAGGATTCGAACACAGAAAGATTACATTTACACACGGGTGCCATACTTTATCTCTCTTGCTGATTTTAATCCATTTCAGCTGCTAGCAGCTGCACCCAAGCAATATTTACAACAGTATGGATTTTATATACAATCGCTTGTATTTATTGCGACATTTAACTTACCGCTGCATTATGCCACATGTAGCACACTGTTACCGCCATAAATATACCTGTTATCTAATTGATTAACTGAGTATTAGTAGGAATTGAATTATTACCTTTAGATTGCTGCTATAACTGCTTTGACCTGATATGGTGATACAGAAGGATGGATCTCCTGTTCCCTGAGAACAGTGTAATCCCTGAGGTATCTAAATAGTGCAGAGGAGCGCAAAGGGCTTCACGTAGGCCAGGTACGTTTTCCTATCAGGGTAATTTTAATGGATTACTATGCTACTCTCGTTAATTTCAAATATCCCCAACGCCCACTCTCCATAATCGAACGCCTTATAATCGAGAAATTTCATAGGTTTAACTAGGTATAAATCTAGCTTTTCTGTAACATCACCCTAAGTAAATTTCTCACAAGATCGACTATGTGATTTCTGTAGCTCCTGCCAACGTTTCTCAAAGTATTCCAGGCAGAAATCTCTGCGGGGCCACCTTCCGGAAAAAAGAAAAAAAAAACTTCCAGAAAATACCAGTCACAATCCTTTAGGGGATCTGAAGCTTGTCCTCCACCTCTTCTAGTGCGAGCACAGTCCGATGCCATACAGTGGATACTTGCCCGAACAGGAAAGAAGCTGTGATATTCTTAAGCCCAGAAAATTAGCTAGAATATTGTGACGGGAGAGATGCTGAAATAGGATGATCTAAAATTTTACATTTACTGGCAGACACTCTTATCCAAAATGGCGTACAATTAAGGCGACAACCTTTAGAGCAAATGGTACTGTTCAAGTATGTGATGGTGACATAACTGACCAAGAGATTTGAACCAACAACTTTCTGATTTCTGAAACTATAAAGTCACCACCAGAGTTAAGATGCAGCTCTAAATCACCTGATACAGATAATTAGGACCTTCAATAGCATCACAGTATTAGAGCAAACTTAGCTTCAACATAGCTGGCTCCAATACTTATCTGTACCAGGTGCACTAATTTAGGACTGCATCTAAGATCTGCAGGGTGGCAGACCTCGAGGAGCAGGGCCGGTGACCGGTAGTGTAGACCAGGCAATGCTTCTGATATAAGTTGCCGCTGGCCGTTAGTTAATTAATGACTGATTGCAGTGCTGCGTGAGACCCGGAGAAGTTTGATGCAGGAGATAGAGCAATTCACTTGCCACAGTGGCCTCTGTGGAGATCCTGGACAGCTGTGCACGTGCTACCCAAGTGGTGCCAACAGCGGAAGAGAGGAAGACTGTACTATAGCCTGGTGCATTGTGGGTAATATTTGCGAGCTGCCGTGGAGACACCATGATCCAAAAACTATTTAAAAATAACCTAAATATAAACTAGTTACTTCACAACTATACAAACATATATGGTATATATTATCAATTTTAGGATTGTATGTGTACTGGCGAGCAGGGACATTTTGGATCTTTTGAGATCAAGTGAGATCTTCAAAGCTTGCCAGGGTATTTGTTGAAAAAGACAAAATATGCTGATCTCATTATAGCTCATGAAGCTTGTTCTGACACCAAGGAGGACACTAAAAACTAGCCGCACTATTGTCATAATAAATTTGTCATATAAATCACTGTCTGCTTTTTGTGGCAGCTAATTGTTATGGAACAGGTTCATTTTGGAGTTTAGGCTCTTATTGCTAAAGAGCAGTTCATATAGTCTGGACTTTTCAATCAGCAGCTCAGCTCGTAATCTAGGTGTCACATTGGATACAAACCTCTCATTTACATTACATGTG
>JABFEA020000054.1:2399015-2415973 GCA_019775915.2 Cyphomyrus plagiostoma
GTAAAGCGCCCTGGGACAACTCTGTTGTGAAGGGCGCTATATAAAAATAAACTGAATTGAATTGAATTGAATTGAATAGAATATAGTAACTGGTGTCTGGCCTCCTTTTTCACAGAAAACCCACTGATGCTCTTTTGTTCTTTCTAATATTATTCCGATTCATGTTGTGATGAAGGATGGAGTTATCGTGCGAGCTTTTTCATTTCAGCTTTGAAGTAGGTTAAAACTCAAAGCCAGATGCAAATCAATGGAGCAGACATTTAAATCTGAAAATATCATCATGTAAATCTGAGAATACTACTGCTTCGTAATCGAATACAGGCATTTCAGAATATTAATCCCAAAATATAGTGTGCTGGGTAAACCATCAAGTAACGACATATAAAATACATGACAAGTTTGAGAATCCTTTAAAGGATATTGTATATCGGAATATCGGATACATTTCTTTCCTCCATTACAGGGAATATGAATCACTGATAATCCATGGTTTCTCTTAGTAACACAGATTCCTGGGATGTTTGTAGTAATTGTTACATCAGGGAGTAAGTCACCCAACATACCACCATAAAGTCAACAATGATTAGGAGCGTAGATGACTGGTGACAGACTAATGAGCAAACAGTGTCCTCAGATGTCAGGTTTTCCTCTTACAGACAACACAGTCTGTGCAAAGGTGTAAGCATGGGTATGTAGAGCCCGTTTTGACTCAAAAGAACAAATATATTCAGCAACGGAACAAGAATAATACACAATGTTAAGGGCCACGATGCACTAAAATAATCATCAGTCACAAATTCCTTACTCTATAATGCTTCATTTAATCACTAGAAAATAGTACCGTATCTTTACATGAAAACATGAAGCAATATATATTGCCTAGTTTTATTGACACAATTTCTGAACATTGCATTTTACTGCTGTATCCGGTTAATGGAAAATCATCACCCAGGATAATCACGCTGTCTAAATGTGAAAATTAAGACATTACAATGCACCTGCCGTTAAAACATAATTAATATTTTAAAAAATGCAATGCATTAATCCACTGGGTTATAAAATAATTGAAGTGGTCTTTTATGGATTCATAATCTGTGAAAGGCTAAAGATTTAATTAACCTTACTTCAACACTTTAAAAAACATATAAAGAAAATGTACTTAAAACTTCCTACATTTAAAGTGATTGCACAGGTGTACAAATAACCTGTTTCGCATTTTTAGAACTCTCTATTGGTCATTTAAATCCAAAAAGCTCCGATGGGTGGGATTTTTATTATTTTTTTTTATTAATTGTGCTTGATACACGGACGAGCAAGAAAGCCATAACTGAAGGAGGTCTTACACAAGATCCCTGCAAGATCTGGGCAGTTCAGGTAAACAGAATTAAATTTTACACACCTGGATGAAATAAGGAGGTTTTCGTGGCATGCTTGCGCTTCGCAGGTTGGCCCATTTTGCCCGCCTGAACCCCACACGGCACCCAGGTCCTGCTGCGGGGCCCCCACCCTTCTCCAGGAAGCTCAGTGACCTAGCCTACAACTAAGCACTGAAATCAGGGTAGCAGCCCCTCTCAGTCAAACAGAGCTGCATCACGAAGGCACAGATGTAGGTCAGAGGCAACATGCTCCCTAGAGCTTCGCTTCTTTCTGCCACGTTAGCCTCCCCAAGCACCCTTAATGCCACCTTCCCCTACAGCCATCGTCACTAAGACATATTGCATGCAGTAAACCTATATATCTTGCATGATAAATGGCAAAGTTCTTCTGAAGTATGCATTCTATTATACATCTAATTTATTCTAAGTGGGTAGGTAGGTCCCATAACATTGACCTTATGAGCACCTTTTAGACCTCGTTCATACATCTTTCGCAAAACTGCAAAATGCAAACTGCCCGTCCGTCCATGGCAGGGTTGCAGGGGCCCAACACAAGGCTGGGGTGAACCCCATGGGAGACCCACATGACAAGGGAAGAACACTCAAACCCAACACATAAGGGAAGGGGGATTTGAACCCCAGAGCCTGGAGGTGCGAGGCAAGTGTACTAGCCACTGTACCACCCATAAGTGGTCAAAACTGATGTGATGAAAAGTGATTAAATGTGTTTTGGAGGAAAAGAAATCAGAAAACTGGAGGGTGAAAAGAAAATTGCCCCCCACTCTTATTTCATCGGTTGCCGCCTCTAACGCTGAGGCAAACAGATGGGCACATCTGCTCCAACCTTCACAGCACAGGAAAACCATTTTCTTCACGACATGGGGGGAAAGAATGTTGAAACTGTCTGCGACTCTGTTTGCATTCGTGCGTTTCGCTTGGTAGGACCTTCAGGGCCAGACTGCGGTGCCGCGGAATGAACAGCAGCTGCAGACGATCGTCTCTCAGTGCTGGCTGGCTCGGAGCGCCGGCGAGTGCCCGCCCGCGGTCTGGCACCGAGCGCCATCAGGAGATTACGCGGCTTGTTGCAGACGAGTAGCCTCATTTGTCAGTGGTGCACTTGGGTTTGCGGCACGTGTCTTTGACACCTTGGAGCAGCAGGCACTAACTGTGATTCTGTCCTAGACATGTGATTACATTTAGCTACTTAGCTCGTCCAGATCGACTCACATTTTGCCCCCGTTTCAGTGCTTGGATATTTAAAGGGAAGTATTATTACAATATGACCAACAACCACAGCATTACAAATCCACTTCCCTTTGTCCGACATAATTTGTACTGTCTACAAAGCATTACACATTCCCGAGAAGAGGGCCAAAATGCAGAAATTTATTTAAGAGGCAGTCGTAATGTAGATTAAAAAATAAATCCCCTTTACGGTACTTGAAGCCAATATGTGCTTAGATGTTCTATCCATCCGTCTTGTAACTACAGCACAGTGTACAAGGTTGAGACACCGCGTGGACAGAATGTCAGTCCATCACAGGGAAGACACGCATCCACATGCAAAATGCAGCTCGAAGAGGCAAATTAGCCTCTGGTTTTTTCATCTGCAGGAGGACACTGCATTACCAAGACGACGCATGACCCGCACACATTGAAGGATGGATTTAAATCCCCAACTCTTACGGTGTGAGGAGACACATCCCCCCCCCCCCCCCAATAGTGCCAATCTGGTCAGGTGACACTGAAATCTACAGAGCAATGCACGGTTAGTCTGAGGAACAATCAGACAGCAAACGTGTTCTCATTTTAGGTTTAGCTAAAATGAGAGAGAATAAGAAAGTCACTCTTTATCAGCTGCAGGAGAATTCATTCAAGTTTCCCATTAATTCAGTAAGTCCTGCCAGGCCCTTTATGCAATACTGTAAAACGTCCTTCAACAGTTTGGAGTTGCTCAATAAACGCTAAACAAACTACTGAAAAGCACAGAGACAGCAGCATTTTTTTTTTTTTTACTGAAGTCCCAGGGAACGTGATGTTAAGGAGGTCAAACAGGAACCATTGCATTTTTCGTACTGGTTTCCAGTTTGCATCAGGTGACGTTAATCATCTGGACAGTGGGGATGCTCTCTATGCATAAGCCTCTGCCTCTGGGCCTTTAATATTTCAGCGCAGAGCAGGGGCCACGGTCAGGGTCCAACTGAAGGACTACATATACGACGTTCTTTTAGAAAAAAAAAACTAGCAACTGAGAACATTCATTTAAAGACAAATCTTCAACTTCACCATAAGAAAACATACCCGCAGCATTCAGAAACAAACAGCAGCTGAATTTAGGCTTTCAGTGGCCTGTCACACTTAATTAAATCTCATCAACCCATTTCCTCATTTGGGGAGTAGCAAATAAATTTTTTTTGGAAAATGCGCTGTACTTTACCAACAGCGAAGGCCAAAAAAAAGTCTAATTACTGGCGGGACGTTTATGAACTGTGGAAGGTATTTGTGCTTTCTGTGCCTCATTTGTTTTGGCTGTTGTTTTGTACAAATCCACCTGCTAAGCCAAAATACAAGGCTGACAGTTAATCTCCGATATCCATCCCTTTATCTGAGCGGTTTCAGTGAGCAGTCACCTGGTTGGAGCTGCAGTGACTTGGAGTCATCCCAGGAAGCATGGGGGTGTGCAGCAGGGCGTCCCCTGGAGGTGATGCCAGCTCCCCTGCGTGACTAAATCCCTAAACTATCCTGCAAAGATAATTATGAAATGTCAACATAAGCTGACAATATGTACCACTTAAAAAATAGTTTGACTAATGCATTTTCACTAATATATAAGAATATTTTCCTGCTGCATCACTGTAAAATCACCACGTTCGCATGCATGGATTTTGTGTTATGCTGCTACACCCATTAGCCTGGATGTTGCTAACAATGCCAAACAATGACTGGGGAAGCTGACACTATTTTAATTCTCCCTTCATTTGCATCAAGAATACAGACAGAAGAATACGCTGTCGATTTAATATGTGATTAGATGTTACGCAAATGTCCCCGCATTCCTGTAAGGCGAACTTACATTACTTACTTACGTGGCTCAGACCCAGATTAATTCAAGCTTTTCTGCTTAGAAAATCATGTTTTAAATCAGTCGCAAATACCAGCACATTTTTCATTTTTTTTTTTTATATCACAAGGCAAAAATAAAGGTGACGTTCATATGGAATATGAATGAAGGTCTTCGGTATTTATGTTTTTTAAACAGTCCCCAAAGTGTTGGTCTATTAGAGGTATTAGCTTCACAAGGGTTAGCACCCGAATTTAGCATTCATGAAGAGATGCCGGGGATTACGCAAGGAACACCTTGTACTGCTAACCCCATATTAACACTAAAGCACAGTCAGCCATAACGGTCTCATTCTAATGCAGCTCTCTGATTGTTTGGCAGATATACATAAAGTGTCAAACCTCTACACAGCGAATTACATGAAGGACATACCGATGACCGTCTCTCCTGTCTGGCAGTCTTCACCATTTCTTGACTGCGTGGTCAATGCTGGGGAATGGTGACTCAGAGGAGTGGTTAAGCAAGCAGGAAGACTGTCAGTTTTGGGGAAACGCACGGCTGGACCAATGTGACCTTCAAATGCCATTGAGATGTGTAGCACAGGGTGGTTAGGGTGCTGAGCCTGTGATCAGAAGGTCGTTGGTTCAAAGCCCAGGTTTGGCAGAGTGATTTCAGCATTGGGGCCCCGTGAACGAAACCGTTTATCAGTAGAGGCTGACCCTGCATTCTTCACTGTGCATCACACTAGGCAAAAGCAGACGCTAAATAAATTAAAGCAGTGTTTGTCAAGGCCTGGCAGTAGCAGAAGAGGCATCCACAGAACTCACACTCGCTGCTGGATGGAAACTCCACTCCACTCGTTTTTCCGCTTGATATCACGTTTTATATGCATTTCCAATCGCAAAGGGCATAATGCCTTTTGTTATACGATTGCTTGGCTGCAATTAGGTCAAGTCTCAAAAGAGCTGTGGAGGGAAGCTTGTTGTTAATCTGCTCTGCTTTTTATCTGCCAGCCTTTCGTCGTTTAAATCCAAACTTTCGCTTCCCTTTCGGCATATTTTATGCACCGCAAACATACAAGAAGGAGGCAACCTTTACATAGCCCCTTTCCATTCGTGCATTTCGACTTTATGTTTCTAAAACCTCTAGAGCTTTCTAATACTATAAAATGTAAAACTCAAGTACCAGTGCATAAATCTTATATAATCCGGAGAACAAATCTCAGTGTTTTCTTATTTTAATGTAGCCATTATATTCCAAATAGCGGCCCCATAGACAATTTGAAAATATTCACTGGAGATCTTGTATTTATTTTTTTTTTAAACATAAGAAGTTGGTAGTTTTATATAACTCGTATAGGTAGGGAACATCCTCGCTAAAGAAAAATAAACTATTCACGCAAAACAAATGCAGGCACCAACAAATAACAGGAAGTGCCAAACAAATACTCGCCAGCAAACTCTGGCAGCTGTTTTCCTTGGTGGTTATGTGCATTAGCTAGTATTCCTGTGAAGACTTGCTCCGGGCAAGACAGTGAACAGAACCCATGTGACGCCGGGAAGGGAGGATATGGGACTTTGGGTGACAAGAGAGGCAGAAAAACAGCTGTTTTACCTTCAGCACAAGGGAAATACAAAATAGGCACAGGGTCTTAGAAAGGATGTCAAAGGGGCGGATCATGTGATCTGGGTGGAGAGAAACACTGCAACTTTCTGTTTTAAAAAGGGTCATAGACACAGGTGAAATGAGCGACTGGCCCCACCCTTGGATACCCACACTGGCCCCCATTTTCATCGAGCCTTTTGACAGTTCAGTAAATGCATGATATTTACTGATGATATGTTGTCAATGAGTAACCAACATATCATCAGTAAATATCATGCATTTACTGAACTGTCAAAAGGCTCATCTTTTAAACAGTGGATTTTCCTGAACTCTAAACATCATTCTACTGAGAAACAAACAACAAGGGTCTGGAATGGGGGTCGCCACATTTAGAATGGCTGTACTTTATTAATCCCTGTGGGGAAATTCTCCGTTTGCCCTATCTTGCTCTCCATAGAGGTGAAAGCAAGCGTGAGGGTCACAGTGACAGGGCAGCCACCTTGCAGCACCCGGGGAGCTGGAGGTTAGGGCCCTTATCCAAGGACCCACGGACATGTGACCATTCTGCTGACGCTCAGCTCAAACTGGCAACCTCCTGATCGCGGGCACAGAGGCTTAGGTCGCCATGCCGCACACAGCCCCCAGTAACACAACAAATCAAGGTCATCACCGAGAAACAAAATGCAGCACAAAAATCATTTCATATCGATTTTGTTTCGATTATCATTGGAAGCCAAGATCCCAATTTGAAATTAAAATTTGAGTAATTGCCCAGCCATACCAACGCCAAAAATTCTAGCCTTAATGCTATCAGGCTAAAGTTGGAAATGAACAATCCATGACAAGGACAATTACAAAGCAGCCACCAAATCTGAAAAGTAACAACTGGATAAACACAAACCCATGCGCTCATGACCAGGTCATCACAATCTATAGATGCCAGTTCGGTGAAATATCTGTGGTCTGAACGTAGAGAGAGGTTTCCAGTAGAAACTCAAGAAACATGGCCGGGCTGCAGAAATTCTCCATGGTGGAATGGTCAGAATCGTGAAGGAAACATACTGAGCATGATAAGAGGCCATGGAGAGGATCTTCACAATGTCATCAAAGCAGAAGGTGGACAAGCACTTACAGGGATGTGAATAATTTTGGTGTCAGTGTTGTTTAAATAACACAGGTCTGAACAAAAAGGTGAAGTTTGCCAATCTTTTTCCAAGGCAGAGTGTGACTTATTCACAATTCATCTGAGCCAAAATAAAATATTACACAACCATTTATTTCCATTTCATTGGCAACATTTAAACAAGGTCATGATATATATGGAAGCTAGTATAATCTGTAAATAATATTGTTCATGTAAGTACACAGCTATATTATTCAAGAATAATAATGTTCAGGTCAGTATTTACTCTGAACTCATGTTTTTATCTCTTTGATGATAGCAAAAAGCAAATTCCACTTTCACTCAAAAGAACAAACAGAAATTTTCATCAGAAGCAGTATTTTGATGATTTTTCTGAGGGAAAAAAGATCTTTTTTAGGTGTGTTTCCATGAGTCTTTCAAGCGCGGTGATTGATTTGAACATGTCAGCATTGAAACCCGAGGAACCCAGTAGAAAACCATAAAACCACGGCCCCCGTCCCCTGGTAACATCTTTGAAGCCCCTTTAACCTGTCAAAGGAGGTGTGACTATACTGGTTCACGTTGGCGCCTTGCAAGTTCTGAGCAGAAGAAAACACGAGGAATGAGCCCCCACCCTCCCCACATGCCATCTTTCTGAAGACTAAGCCTCTTTCAGCGCAAAATCAAGTAATTTCTCTTCAAAGCAGTGAATCGGCGAGAAGCGGGTCCAGCTCCTCACACTGAGAGCCGCCACACTGTGCCTCTTGCACAGAAAAGGTGGGGCAGAGTCTGGATGGAGGCAGGGGATTCAAAAGGATTCTGACCCCCAAAAAGAGCCTCCAGCAGTCATATAATCACCAACCTCACCTACCATTCCATTGCAAAAAAAGATAAAATAAAGCCTTTTCTTGCCACCCAAAAAGTTAAATGTGCGAATAGCTGGTACAAGACAGGCAACCATGCTTTGGGAATGTTCACAAATATGACATCTCCCCTTGGGTGCAGGCAACATCCCTGTGGGAAGATCTACATGTTCCACAATTCCCTCAAGAAGAGCCTGCTGGAACTGTATCTCCACCAGGTCGGGCTTGATCCTGGTGTCACTGAGGCTACTGGACTTTTCGCTTTGGGAACACAACCAAAAAACGTCGGTTCTCAACTTTCGGGAAGGCAGAACATACGCATTTGGCAAGAGGTTAGGGGTTAAAAATAAGGAAACCCCTGTCCTCCAGCAGCCTGGAGAGATGTCGGAGAGGCTTGGCATGCTGCACGGGAACCAGCACAGACGGAAAAAGCATGGCGAGAAGGAGAAGCCGACGTTAAGCTCTTATCGATTTCCCATGGCCTGACCAACTAAGGGTCTCTGGGATGTATAAAAACTTTAGATGTGGAACCGGGGATGACAGCTACCGGCTCGAGCTGCAGAAAGCACGCAAAAATCAGAATGAGGACACACGACCATAGCCTCGGCACCGCAGACTAGAGTCAAGAAATGCATCACACAACAAGGTATAACAGAAAATAGAATATACGATGCAAAATGCAGTACCACCGAGAGCAATGCAGTAAACACAACACTGCAATGTACAGTGGCCAAACGCACAGACAAGATATAGAAGGATGGACTGAAAGGACAGAACGTGGCAGGGAGTGCAGTGGCAAGTGCTTCCCATTTATAGGGTCCTTAACATCTTCCTCAGGTTACTTTCTGGGGCGAGAATGAAATCTGCAAAATAAAGACCTCGGGAAGTGACAAGCAGTGACTAACGGCCCAGAAGCCTTATGTTCACAGGGTGAGAGCAGAAATAAGAATGAAGATTAAAATATCAAGGGCCTTTAACAGGCTGACTCTTCATGACGATTTAAAATTTCCATCCCAGCGCTGCACAGAGACTAGCTAGAGCCCGTGCTCTCACACTGTCCCTGCAGTCTCTAAGCATGAATGCTGTGGTTGCTAGGAGACCGCGAAAGTTAGTGTCTCATGTTATAGGTTTCATGATTGGAAGAGCTCAAAGGTATTTGATATAAAATTCACAAGTCAAACATAAGCAAGTATGACGACGTCCTGTGTTTGCAGTGAGTCACTTCGGAGAGAATCGATGGCTAATACAAATATTCCATTCATTCGTCAGCTCTGGGTTCAGACTCCATTATACCGCTTGCTAAGACACTTTATTCCTGTTCTGGAAATTAAACCGTAACCATATTGTTCTCTGCCATTTCTTCCAATCTATTACTCAAACAGTGTGTTGGCAATATGCTTTTCAAAGAGCTTTCTAATGAATAGGATCTGCTTTTTTTTTTTTTAAAAAAAAAGGAAAATTAAACATATGTATAATAATGATAATAATAGTTGCTGGCATTATTACGTTTCCAGCCCTTGATATATTATTGCAAACAATACAAGAACAGCGACATAAGGCAACAAGCAATAACAATTAATATCAAATATAAGTGTTTACCACTGTAATTGCATTTTAACTACAGTGTAACTGCTGCAGATGGATGCTGTAGCCCTCAGGGAAGCGGAAGCTGACGGCGTGTTATTTGAACACTGGCTGTACTCCAATAAGCCACATCTGAAGTATGTTAATGCTGAGTATATTAAAGTATGGTGTACTTTGAGCTTACATAATTCGACAATCACAAATATCACTTTGTGAAATTTAAATTCAAATTCTCCTATAGAGAATGATTTTTATAAATGGATTAGTAAAAACTTTTTTTTTTCTTTTAAATATGAAAAAGCCATGTTTAAATGTATAAACGTGTAGAATACGTTCAGTTCTGAGAAAGAAATGCAGCTGTTTTTAATGACTACAAGTACACGGTTATGCAAAGGATTTGGATTAAATTAATGACCTGCTGCAGTGGGATCTTACTGTTTGGAGGAGACGTGGGTAACTGGCAGAGCTGGAAACAGTAGGCAGCCCTCATTTGTGCTATGCTGGGTTTTTCCGTTACAGGGCACCGCATGCTGAAACGGAGCGCGTGCGTGTGACTCTGGAAAATGCCGGCCGCACAGAAACAGCGGGCGATCTGCGTGTTGACAGTTAAAATATCAGGATGGCTTACAAATCTGGAAGGTGCGGCAGGTAAGATTCAGACAGTGCTGTCAAACAGTGCATCTCTTAAAAACCACTTACAATGCGGAGTTATTAAAACACAGGTCGTTTTTGCATTAAAAAAAAAAAAAAAAATTAATCAAACCGTTATTCAACACTATATTCATTGTTGCCACTGACACCCCAGGGCATGAACCCACTTGAGAGTTTTATTTATTTCAATAGCTGCAGCAGGACCAATCAAAACTAACTGCGGCTGACAATGTAGCTAACGGCAGCCCTAGTAAACATGGCTATGGTGTGTACAGACACATGTAACATGAGTCTCCCTGCATAACCCTTAACAAAACCTGCACGCTGCTGTTTTCAGGACGGCTTTTTCTTCAGATTATTCATAGCTTGCCAACACACCCAATGTAATGTGGGTGGGACAGACAGGGCCGCAGGCTGGCCAAGCAGGTTTCTTAACCGTTAGCCACTCGCTAAATTTCCAGGGCCTTGCACCACACATGGACAGCTTACCCCAAACATTTTCATTTGATTACTATACAAAAAACTAATTTCGGCTTGCCATCTCCCCCCTGCTCCCCATTGGTGTCTAATTTTACTGTATTTGACTCTCCCTGCTGGCCCCTGGAGGATGGGCTCCCCCTTTGAGTCTAGTCCCTCCCAGGGTTTCTTCCTTCCTGGGAGTTTTTCCTTGCCACTGTCGCCTCTGGCTTACTCACTGGGGGCTTTGGGTGGGGATGCTGTAAAGCGCTTTGAGGCGATGTAATGTTGTGAAAATGCGCTACACGAAAATAAATGCACTTGTTGTTTGCAAGTCCTTGCCGTTTTCAGAGTTTCACCTGCTGCCCATTTCACACAGCAAATGAGGCAACGTCCAAATTCCAATAAGCACTTTAATTAATGAATTAAAGCCTGTGAATGAGAACAAGGGAACGCCATATAAGGAAAATGCTGGGATTTTTCCAGACATCCTCTCGTAAGTAAAGTTAATTCCGATACATTTATGCAATAATTTGGTTTGAGTAGAAGACTATGAATCTGGTTCATGCTTTAAGCTCACTGGTTTCCACTGTGCCACAATGCTTAACAATTAATATTATTCAGATGGATTGGTTCAGTTGGGGTTCCAGGTATAAATCAATCTCTCATGAATGGATGACTAACAGTCTCCTCCGTGACCCTTGATTAACCACTGAGCCTCAAAGACTTCATGTGATTACTATAGAAAAAAAAAACTAATTTTACATTTCAATTTCAAAATGAACAGTACTTCTTCAACGAAGAATATCATAGTTTATGTACAATAAAGAAAAAAAAACATCAAGATGTCATCTTAAGTCTTTTAATTTTTTCATTAAAATTTGGAACAGTGCCCAATTGTCATCTTAGGAATGAACCGGACAGCAAATTCATTGTCCTTGAAAAGCAAGGTTTTTTTTTTCTTTCTTTCCAAAACGTGAATTAGATAAAAATGTGCTCAACAGCAGATGGACACTAAACTAAGAACAGACTTGTTCTTTATGTTGTAAAGCAAACCACATTCAGTCTAATTTACATGTAACATGTAACAAAGCTTTCCCTTGCCTAATTATCATATTTATCATCATAACTGATAAAATAAGCAATACTTTGACACTTTCTGCATTCTGAAAAATTACTTTCATAAGCGGGTGATTTTCAAAGCAATGACATAAAGCTTCCATTGAAAGACCTCAATCTTTTTTGCTCCTGCTATTGAAAGCTTGAGTAAGTGACCTTAATGACGAGTCTGATACTTGTTGTACGTTAACTGAATAATTCACTTGCCGTTTACATATAACTTACGTACAGTGAAATTCTTTTTTTTCCCCCCTCCTCCACATTTTTCAAACTGAATTAGGTCATTTTCATAAAAACTCTATTGTTGCTATAACCCAAAGGTTCCACCGTTCCAAGGCCAATCAGAACCACAGTGCTGGCATCACGCTTTGGGTCCGTTTCATTGCTTCAGAACACACATGACTTGCAGTCTCATACCGAGTGGCCACTATATTAGGTACATCTAGTTAGGATGTTCTTTTGCCTCTAGAACCGCTTCAAGGGTTGACAAGCTGTTCATTCAGAGAAGCCGTTCTGCACACCGCTGTTGTACTGAGCTGTTATTTCGGCACTTGTGGCCTTCCTGTTAGCTTTAACGAGTCTGTCTGTCTTCCCCGACCTCTCTCATTAACAAGGTATTTTTGGCTCCAGCCCTTCTTGTGACTGGATGCTATTTGTTTATAACTCCCATGCCTGTAAATTCCAGGTACCATATTGTGTGAAAGTACCATCCACTGTTCCATACAATGTATGGAACAATCACACTCAAAATCATTTATATCCGGATTCTTAGCTGTTTATAGTCACACTTGCTTAAGTTGAGCAGTAAGCGAACCTCTTCAGCCGCAGTCACGTGACTGTGTGAGCAAGCAGATATACATAATTAACCTGGCTGCTCTACCAGATACTTCCATAGCAGGAAGTCAGTCCGTTGGGGTCGTGTCATAATACCCAGAACACCTTGCGTTTACATAATAACAACGAGAGAATAAGACAGAGGCATGAAAACAATGGATATTATGTAACTTGCTACCAACAAATTCAGATCTGATTGAAATGATTCGGTGTTAAAAATAAGCAAACATGCAAACCATCAGAATACAAGCAGAGTTCTGTATTTCTCTTTAAAGCACAGACTAATTCAGCACTCCCCGCGTGTCAAATTATGATTTTATCCAATATGACTTTCCGTTTTTACTGGAGGACATTACCTCCAGTAATTTGCTCCAGGATAAAGTACCTTTCTTAACTACCCTTAACCACTACACTGCCTACCACATGAGTATTAATCAGAAATAATGAAATTCCTTCATCAAATCTGACTGCTGGAATGCCTGATTACAACAGATGGATTTGTGCTGCATATCTGTGTTCACATTTTTCTTGTGATAATACTTACCCTCCGCAGAATTAAGGCTTTTACCACTAAGTCACAGAGTTCTATCGAAAGAGCATCCATTAGTTTGGGAAAGTGTACCTAACTAAACGAATACTCATATTTCCACTGCGCTGGCAGAATGCAGAAGAAAGGCACACTAAGGGTCTTCCAAGCTGAAAGGATTTTTTTTTCCCAGCCTGAAATATTAAAAAAGATCTACCTTAAAAATGACTATTGAGTTGCTACATCCTGAAAAGACCTCACTCTCCCAAGAAATTTTCAAAGGCTCAATTCTTTACTCAATTTAGATACTGTGGGATCCTTTTGCTTCTGATGGCCCTCACTGGCCAGTCGTGGGCTTCAGAGTGCCTCAGGCTATCCTCGGGACTTTCTGAGCGCGTCTATCATATTATTCGCTGCACAGACTCATATTGTTCATTGAATATTGCTGTCGGCCTTTCAAAGGTTGCCGTTTCAAAGCCCCAAAAAGCGATGTAACCGGTTATTCACATTTTCACTGTTTTGGAGGAAATGGTTTATATGCTCGTTGTCAAAAGGAGTAAAAGTCGAGCGCATGAGCCGTTCAAGCCATATCCCCGTCCAATACGCAGTGAATGACCACAGCGGTGCATAAAAAAAAATGCGAGCACAGAACTCTGTCTGAACTGCAGCTCTTCACCACCCCCGCACTTCCTTTAGAAGCAGGAATAACTATGAACAATCAGCCATTAAAATCTATAACGTGTCCCGACAGTTACTGTAAACATTTGTCGGGTGCGGTGAAAAGTAGCGAATTATTCTCATAAATCTTTAACGCAAGTAATGGGCGCATAAACACGAAGCAGGTGAATAAACCAGCCACTGCTCTGATAGGGTTTGACTTGGCGTTAGGCAAGTGCAGAAATCTCACGCTAATATACAAAAAAAACTTCAATCCAAGATTAAATACATTTATTTGTTTTTGTTACAGATGTGAAATGCACAGATTTTCAACACAGTATTTGGTAGCTGTTGCTATAGAGTACATTTTAATTTGACAATATTAAAGAAACTGACAGGCAAACTAGGTCTGAACGCAAAATATCAGCCTTGATGTCTAATTCCAAAAAAAGGTCAATACTATTTTCTGGTGCATCAAGCAGTTGGTTTTCATTTCACTGATTGAAATCATAGGTACTACTATGGTATGTTCAAATGACCTAGCATGGTTCAAGTTAAATGAAAGCAGAGGTCGATTAAATGGCAGACAGCACAGACCCCAACACGGAACGCTGTTAAAAACACGACGTACGACAGACAGACCGGCGCAGTCTGACATTTAACTGCTGACTGCGAGAGGTCTAGCAAACATTAATATTTTAATATTGTAAATAGCCTGTCAGAATACAACAAAGCACGCATTTTGTCATTGTCATGAAACAACCTTGCTGCATACACCAACACAGACGAGCATGTGCTTTTCACTGCTGCGTCTGGCTATGATTCACCTAGACAGCGATTTGCCGAAACAAGAGATAGGGCCACACATCCTTCTAAATGCTGAAGTGCTCGCTGAGGCCTTTACATAATAGTTTGCTTGTTTATTTTAACATGCAATTTTAGAGTGTTCAAAGACAGCGACGGCGATGTTTTGAAGAGCCGCAGAAAGGACTTTAATATCAATTTGGGCTTATTTTAGTTCACGTTGTTAGTAGGTCAAATTACAGAAAAGTCCACAAAATGGTCGTGGTTGCGTATAAAAAAATGGAGTTAATTGCATGATCGTGTCCCAGTTTCCTGAAAGGAAAACTGGATTTTGTTCCATGGGAGAAACCAGCTTTGGGAGTTGACGGCAGCTAACAGTTAAAGCCCAGGTGGACAGAGACATAGGGGAATCGATTTTATGACACCATCGTCAGTGTGCGTTTCTTCCATTGCCATCAGGTTTGTTTGGTTAAAACCAGCCAAACAAATTGAGAGCTCAGATGATCCAGAGTATTAAGTGAACCAGTTAGTCAGGGTCATTATTACTTGATATTCTCCATATTGAAATGCTGAGATCTGAGTGAAGCTCCCAAACTTACTGGGTGGATGGAGAACTGTTTGGGATTTTTAGAAGCATCTTATTCCCTTCCGGCTCCGAGCCATAGGACTATCACTCACCGTCCTGGTTTGCGGTGAGCGTGAAACAAACTGATCAAATGTGTTTGTCCCAATTTCAGCTGAAGATGTAGCGGCAGTGGCTCAGACAGGTATGCGGTATGACCCTTTGATCTTAGCCGACGCTTTGACAGAATATGCTTCCCTCTTCTTTGGTCACGTTGCTCCTGATTTTAGTGCAATCAGAGTCCATTGTCTCCCTTTCATTACTTAGCCACACTTCAAAGAGAAACCGATGATCGACCATGGTCGGAACACATTTGCAACAATTTACATGCCCTGTTATGTGTCAAGGGCTGTCTTTTGTCGCTGGCGGTTTGAGTGCCTCCATTATAAATATCTTCTCTATTGTAGTCAAACCAGAGAAACCAGTAGTTATTCGCAGAATCGCAGCTTCTTGGCTGAAACCGACGCAGACTCACATATGGCTAAGAAGCATCTCCAGTGCTCACACTGCTAATTACACCGTTTGCCAGAATTTTATTGCCAAAAATAGTACGTCCTCTTGCTAGAGGAATCAATCCTGAAAGCGACAATCACCATGACTGAAGCCTCATCTTATTAAAGCCAACATTTAAATGCCAAAAAAAAAAAAAACATGAGAGATGCATTCAACTTGACTCGTGCGTCATTCACACTTTCTCCGACTCTCCAAAAGTCTGAGAGAACAATATCAGTTGGTGTTTAAAAGTAGAGCGGACCACAAAAATTAACAGCTAAAGAACTGCGGAATAATATTTTAGAAACTCCTCTCACACCTGTGACGGATACTCTAGTGGATGGGCTGCCTGAATCTGGTGGTGAGGGTATACAGACTATGTCAACACTGAAGACAGGGCCCCACTAACACCAGCAGCCTTCATATGTAGGGGGGAAAAAAAGCTTTGGCGATATGAAACAGTGGCGGTTATTAAATGGTGGGAGCAATACAGTGGAAGAGCCTATTTCCTAAAAAGCAAGAAGCACAAACCATCTATTTTTTTTTTATTGTAGTAAAGTAACAGAACAGTTCCTAAGTATTACTGAGGAAGGTTATTTCCACAGGTCTTGAGAATCCCATTTCATCAAACCACGCTGTTCTGAAGGTGGGGGTAACTCTCTCATTCCTCTGGTTCGATTGAAAGCATGCCTTGTGACTGCAGGTGAGCGTAATTGCTCTGCTTCTTGGAGGGAGAGAGTCGGGCACGCTCGACGTGACGTCGCCCGGCCAGAGAAGGCAGGCCGACGTGCATCACGCCGGCTATTAAAACCACCTTACAAGAGACAGCTACAGGCCTTCTGTGTCTCTGCATCAGGCCTCCAGGGCATGATTTTTTTTTCCTTCAAATACAACAGCTGTGCACTTTCATTATAATTGTACTCATTACTGAAACTTTACCATTAAACCCTACTTCAAGCAACCAGGAGGAAAGAACAATGATTTTGCTTTAAACCTTGGGCCATGGGCATTGCATTCCTTCTGAAAACCACAGAGATTGACTTTCGTTGTTCTGCAAAACGATGGCATTCTTAGTTTCCATACACTGGACACATTAATCATTCTGTTTTTCCATAAGACAAAACCGGTCTTTTTTTTTTTTTGGGGGGGGGGGGGTTTAATCTCAGAGATAAAAACAGAAAGAGG
>JABFEA020000054.1:2416073-2433585 GCA_019775915.2 Cyphomyrus plagiostoma
CCCCCCCCCCCCCCCCCCCCCCCCCCCCCCCCCCCCCCCCCCCCCCCCCCCCCCCCCCCCCCCCCCCCCCAATCTCAGAGATAAAAACAGACAGAGGAAGCTAATCGTTGTTATTCTGTTTTCACATATACGCCCAATTATCTTGCCACAGCAAAGAGGGATATGGAAAGAGCACCTCAGATAGGCATAAGTCACCAAACGAGGCAAGAGGACATAGGACTTCAACCTGACAGTACTAAACACTCTCACCATTTTCATGTGGTCATCTACATAAATAAATTCATGCGGGGGGCCTCACAGTTTTTAAGCAAAGCAGTACAGAATCAGATGAGTATGACGTAATTCCGGAACCTCCCGCGAAGCAATTGCTGAGGAGAGCCATTGTTGAAACGACACGGCGCCACTGGGCACGTGGACTCAAATGGGCCGAGTTCAGCTCGAGGTTTGCCGAGGCCGCAATGAAAGGAGAAATCTGAGCATGGAAAAGCAGAAACCAGAGCACAAACATGCATAGGGGCCAATCGGGGAAAAACACACACGGCAAGGTCAGAATTTATGTCCCAGTTCCGTGAGACATGATGCTTTGTATAATTTGACAGTTTTAATGAAGTCAGAGATGTGACAGCATGAGCTGTGGGTGAAAGAAACAGAACTTCTGACCTGTAGTTTCCATATATACTAGAGCCCGACCGATAAAGGATTTTGAAGGCCGATACCGATACAAATATTTGTTGGTTTTAAAATCCGATATTCCGAGATATATATACATACATATTTATTTATTTATTTCAGAAACACGCAACAAAACATTAACAGATTTCCCTAACATTAGTTATTTACAGTTATTTATGAGTTAACATAATATGATAATGCATTTTAAAAAGAAAAAGAGAGAGACCGCGCACGCAGCGCACACCGGAAACAGGAAGTAGCCCACCGCGATGTACCGATAGTGAGGCATATCCGCAGCGAGGTAGACGGCTTCCATCGTTTGGGCGAGATTTATCGATCAGCCCTAGGTGGGTGTCTTATTTTCTGGGAAACACGGTGTTTAGCAATCTAAATCCGTTTTTATTTTATTTTTGAAATAATTATTTATCGGCCATTATAAATGCCTAAAATCAGCCGATAAATCGGTCGGGCTCTAATATATACCCAGCCAACAGGGGGCAGTGTGTGGCTGAATGGCTTACGATGCATTCGGAAGGTCCCAGGTTTAAGCAAGACCCTTATTCCTACAAATGGATACATGGCTAACCCTGTGGTGTGACCCCAAGATTCTCTCTCACATGTGTCTCTCTCTCCAGGAGAGTAGTTAGGGATATGGAAAAAATAATTCCCATGTACGAATGGTGAAATGAAACATCATCATCATAAACATATAGGGAAATTGGGATTCCCTTTAAGTCACTAGGCTGAACATCAATAATCTTCACCGAAACACACATTACACAGGAAGGTAGACATTAACGTGACAGAATCCCATCCCCAAGAGCACATCTGCCATTCTCTCACCATGGTTAGTCTTTGCTTGGGATTTATTTTTGAAAAACACCAGTAAGAGGCAGCTGAATTATGAAATCACCCCAATGTTACAAGGATGCTTCTCTTTCATGTCATTGACAAGCGGGGCTTGGTATTTGAGGACTTGAAGCCTAAAAAAATCCTTTAGCTTTGTCCCTTGGAGGTGCTGTCGACTCCATTCTTCCGCCTTGGTTGGGGTGTTTGAATGCCGTCTCTGATCCTGTGATAAACTGGCATGCCGTCCGTGGCACCTACCTTTGGCCTCGTGCTGCCTGGGAGAGGCTCCCTGTACCGCACAAGAGATCCGCGAGTCAGATGTTGCTCTTCTACATCTGGAGAAAAGCATTCGCTCAGCGCTAGCCATGTCGAATGTGCTACAGAGGCAGAGGAGAGCAACAGCACATGATGTTCTGGAGAGCGCACATGAACACGTGTCAAGCACAAGATCAGGCATGAGATCGAGAACCCGTGCCACCACAAACCACAGTAATAAAGTCAGATACGTGAACATTACAACATGACAAGGTTACCATGTCAGAAAAGCCTTCCTTAAAATAATCACCTCGTTAAAAGTATTTGGTATTGCACTCGCTCAGATAACAAAGACGTCCGATACTGGCAAATGGCTGCTATTAAGCCTAATTAGGCCTTTAATTGTCAGTCTAGCCAAACATTTTTTAGTTGTTATCCATGTGAGGACACTTGATGGATTATTGACCCACGGCCCTGACTCAGCAGGTCAATTAGCAGCCACTAGATGTTCGGCGTCTAGGTCATGCGGCAGGGAGCACCAACCAGCACCAAGATCCCGGGGAGGAATGACTGTCAAGAGCCACATGTGGACCTTTCCGGCCGGGAGCTCAGAGGACGGCTGCAGGAGAAGTGAGGCTTGGAGGTGGCGGCGGGGGGGGGATTGCTGTGCACTGTCACTCACCAGCTGGCCCCCCTCCCTAACTGGAGGGACAAGCAGCTGGTGATCGATGGCTGACAGTAATCCCGCTCACCACGGCTTTTAAAGCCTCATTGCTCCCATGACTACCTGAAGCGTTCCTCCATCACGCCCCACACTGGAGTGTCACCATGAAGGCTGGGCTAGAGAGTTGGATCAGAAAGGTTGGTGGTATAGAAGCGCAGAGGACAATGTGTGCTGTCGCTTATATTAACCGTGTAGCACAGAAGTCAGCGATGGCCAGTCGTGGGTTTCAAAGAGTTTCTTGAATCACCAACCGTGGTGCCAAGTAGAGATATTAAAAGCAGGCAGCATCTTGAAGAAGGCCACTAGCCCGTCGTTCCCCAACCCCCCCCCCAAAGCCCCTCCCCCCATAGCTGCCAGCCCTGCAGAACCTCTTCCCAGACTGACATGGAGATTCCTGTCACAGTAGGACACACATTCCACACAGAAGCCTGGAAATAGCCATCCGTCCGTAAATGTGCCCATTCACACACTTTCGGAAAAGCCACGTATCTAGGCTGGATTCGGATGCTCTGGGTGTATTCCAGGAGTTACAGGGCGGAGAGCTACAGGCTGGATGGGATCCATCACAGGGAAATTAAAAGTATCACTGATAGTTCTCATAATATCCATTATTGTACTTAATTAATCATTCCTCTTATCTAGCTTACGGCTGTAGTTATTCATATTTTGCTAATGCAATACGAAGGATAATATTTTTAATTAGTTTATGTAATAATGAATAATGCACAGGCATCCCACCAGTGTAAAAATATATGATTTCAGGGGTCCTCAGGGGGGACTGTCCATGCTGCCTATGGTCACCCCAGAGGGTTAATGGAATGGTGACATTCACTTGCGTGGGTCAGACAGGTCCGTCTAAAGGGCGCCATCATTTCCCAGGTAGTTCTGCTCTACAGCGCCACCTAAAGGGACAGGCTCCCCCGGATGCTGATTCCCATTGGGTAGGGGGACAGCGCCCTCCAGCCTCAGCATACTGTTACATATCAGGGGACATGACACGCCATCAAGAAAGAAAAGGCTATGGGGATTGACTTTAAAAAAAAACTGAAAATAACATCAAGAGCAGCTACAGCAATCCAAGTGACAGTTTAGAGAATGAAAGCTTTTATTTTTCCTCTGTTCTCCTCTGTCTCTCCTCCTGGCCATAACAAATCGACGGGGCGGTCGCTCTCTGGGGAAAATACACAGGCCACTTCATGGCTGATGAAGGTCTAATAGAAAGCACCGGGGGTCTGAAGCGGCCATTTTGTTTTTGTGACTTGCATGACAAGAGCGATACAACCAGATGACGACCACGTCTGTCTCTGCTACCCGAGATCGGCTGTTGCATGGGGGGGGGGGGGGTTGCTGAGACTTTGACTGGTCGAGGCACCACAATGGAACGGTGGGGTCCAGAGAAGAAGTTGGGTCAGTGTCCCATTCATGAGCCTCAACCAAATTTTAGGTTCATTTTACTCATGTAAAAGGAATTTTAAACAATGATATTAATGTCACAGCAAGCAATCCTTCCATCCAATCATCTTCTAGCTGCCTATCATGGCCAAGTTCATCAGGGGCCAGGAGTCTGTGGCATACCCTGGATGGGAAGTGCAAACATACCCACCACAGGCATATTAAAGATGCTGGTTACCCTAACTGCATGTCTTTGGACTGAAATCAGAGCACCCCGAGGAAACGTACGCTATACGCAGAGAGCATGCATAACTCCACACACCCAGAGCTGGGGTGGGACTCGTACCTTCAATCCTGGAGGAGTGAGGTAACACTGTTACCCACTGAGCCCGCCTAATCAGTGTTTTTTTTGCCATAAGCAAAGCAAATTTAACTTACAAATTGAACACCCAACAAAAAAAAATAAATAAATACTTCACACACAAAAAATACAACTACCTCATTAGCTATGCTGGCCCCGATTAAATGCTGATAACGGTATTGTGCCCTGGATGGCGCTGACTGACCCGAAGAGCCTTCAAACACCAGCGTGTAACCCCAGCGCAACACCAACATCAAAACACATATCCACAAGGCAAAAGCCACGTCGGAAGGTTCAGTCTGCCCCAGCAGGAACGAGACGGGCAGCATCGGAGACCCAAATATGCGACAGAACGGCAGATTAAAGTTTCCATTTCCCAACGAACTGTACTCCGCACTATGCTCATTTCTGTGAAGGATTAAACTGTACAGGTGCGCACACTCTGTACCACTGTCAGCTGAATAAATGTAATCGACGATGCGTTTTCCTCCTTGCCAGACACCCATAGTACAAAGGCATGCAAACATTATGCATAGTAGTATTAGAAGTGAAGACCAAGTTTAACAAGACAACAGATATCGCAGAATTCATCAGCACCACTGACTCCGCAAATACCACCAGGTAATTTAAAAGTAGCAACAGGAATGTTTGAATGGCACAAAAATCCTTCCCTATGACTGAATCCTTTTAAAATAAAATCCCAACTTTACACACCACCTTTAGATTTTAATGTAAATATTATTGCAGTTATGTGTACATACAGTGTATTCTGATGACAATTTACATCGGGATGTAAGTTACATTTGTAAAACGGCAGAGGAAGGGTATGGTGTTTGGTGCAGGGAAAGTACCACTTCAAAACATCCAGGGAGCTGTGTAACTGAAGACAGTCGCAGCTGCAAGCCGCGGGACAGCCTGGAACAACAAGCCCCCAGGCAGAGACCCGTCTCTCACGGCGCGTCCGCACGAAAGGCTGCAGATCAGGGCTGCAGGTCGGGGCCGCACGCGGCTCGGCTCACGCCCCGGATCCCCTGCACGCTCGTGCCCATCTTACCCTGTCCACTGCGAATCGTTCTTGTCTCCGTGCTGGTCAGACTCCCGAAACAGGCCCTGTTCACTGGCATTGCTGGGTTGTTTAGCAGTGCGTGAGCTGGGGGCCACCGGTGCTTGAGAATAAAGATTGACGTTTCGCCCCCCCCGGGAAGTGAAGCGACTCACGCTTCTCCGAGGGCACGGTGGGTTGATACCAGGGCGTTCTTACAGGAATGTAATATCCCCGTGGATAAATATATAGTATTTGATTATTTTGCCGCCTTATTTCAATGGGAGCAAAGCGGGAAATCTGACTACTGGCATTTCCGATCCGCAGTCACGCCCAATCGGTGTCCCCTTTCCGGTTCTGCACCCGATTCCGGAAAGGAAACCCCACTAGCGCCTGTTTAATCTGAAAATGGATACTATTGATTTAATGCCAGTTTTGAGGGTAGAAGTTTCATAAGGATGCACACTGATTGATTCACTGTCTGCAGAAATGGCAGATATACTGTTAAAGAGAATAACTTAGGCAGACAGGTTATTAATAAATGCTGATGGACTTGAAGTGTTAACGGCCACTGTTTGTTATTATGATTATCGGGGGGTTTTCTTTGGTTTTGTTAATGCTTTTCCTGAAGATTGCTTTCCTCTTTATAGTAAATCTTTACAAGGAGACTCCCCCTGAAAGGGACAGGCTTTTTTTGACGAGACCCAGATCTTCAACACTTGCTCGTAAAACATTACGGAATGGGGGGGTCCTTCGGCGACATGAGTAGCGTAAATCATGAAGGGTGCCCGGGGGTATTAAAAGCAGCCTGCATGTTAGCGTTAGCGCCATATGTCGCTTATATGGAGTAAGACGATTCAAACTGCATTAATTTCAATACGGAATTAAATCGCCAAGAAGCTGTAGGTCACGTTATATTACCTTCCCCCCAACTATTTGAGATAATCTACTGATAATCTCAAGACTATTTATGGGTAAATACATTAGATATACGGAATGCACGTGACATAAACATTAAGTTTCCAAGCGTGGACTGGCCTTCGGGAAGTTACGGAAATCCACCAAAGGCACCCCGACCTCCTCCCAGGTCGGCGGAAAATTATCAAAGTGGTACCTCTTGACAGCAAATTCCTGGTCCACCCCTGTATGCTGCTTTACTAACATGAAAATTGAATTTCCCACTTTATACTACCTTTTATTACATTGCACTTATGGAATAGTTAATTGTTGGGCATTGTAAGCAGAGTAATTAATATTTTAATGTACTGAATTATCTCAAAAGGTTACTTGATTTTAATAAACAATTCCCCATTTTGAAAGTTGCTTGTGTCATTTTCATAATGAATAGGCTGAACTTTTTCATTGTCGCTAACCCAGTGATAAATTTGTTTGGTAAATTAATTTCTGTTTTAGGGGCCGGCTGGAAGTCTGTCTGCATGGTAGCTTTAAATATTAATGCAAAGAATCTGTCCTTGTTTTTGTAAGTGTTTTTTTTTTTTAAATACTGAATCGTGACTGATAACTAGAGGAGAAGGAGGATATAGTTTTAAAAACTTCAGATGCTTGCATTTTGTTTTAAATATTTTGTTTTTCCCACCAAGGGAGGCCCTACTGAATTTCAAGGGTAAAGTTTGACAAGTGACCTCCAGTCATGCGAATCCCATCCAGAATAGGATTTCTGTGCTATGTAAATAAAATCAAGGGAAGCAGAATTTAACCACACATGCTGTAGTTAAAGCACCAGCAGCACCCGTTGGCGTTTTCATACAGTCGGCCGTTCCCGCCTCTGCCTTGTGACACTGAGGACTTCTCTGAAGATTTCTCCGACGGGTGCTGGGGCCCTTTTAGGCTCTGACAGTCGATTATTTCAAGCCAGTGAAACGTCTGGATTTGTGCTCCATTAGGAATTAGGTCCTGCGTTCTCCCCCCCCCGTCATCCTTAACTTGCTGAGCCCCACTCAGCACTACAGCTCACAGCTATGGACGCTGAAGACCATGATTTTTTCTGCTTCAAGTACATCCCATTCCAGCTCTCAGAAGGACATAACCTGGCCCTCCTGCCCTGATCCATCTTGGGCGCACATAGGGGAGGTGCATTGGCCCCAGCTGAAAAATAATTGTCCCCCAGAGTGCTGCCTCCCCTGTCACTCACCGATTTAAAACATATTATTGGCTAGTGATGAGGTTGGCCCCTTTTGTATGAATTATGGCCCCGTTCATGCTCCCCACCTTAAAAAAAAAAATCCTAAAATCGCCTCTGCATGGAATATACATCTACATGAGATCTGGACTCCTGCTGATCTGTAGCCATGGAATCAGGAAGCGGGTGAGGAATGGTTACGACTCCCTGCCATTCATATTCACACCTCATCGTTAAAAATGCTTGCACTTATCCGGTAATCTAATGGAAGCCCATAAATCCTGTTACCCCAAATGCATCATGATGTCCTTCAAAGGACTTACACCTAGACATCAATTTCATGGAAGCCAAACATCCAATAATTCAGCATTCCATTAATTGTTCACCAATCTGTGGTGCTAAATTTGGATGCCAGTTTATTTCTTGTTTATTATTATTATTATTATTATTATTATTATTATTATTATTATTATTATTACAATGTCTCATGCTAAGGAACCCTCCAGAAATAAAAGTACTGTGGGATCGAATCTTTTATTCATGAAATGTACACAACCATTACTGCTGCAACATAGAGAGTCTCCAAGGTAGCCTCCAGAATTGCAGATTAAGCCTAGTCTTACTGCAAAACTTGAGCATTGTTCAAGCATGATTAAAGAGTTAAAGAGCCTTCAGCTGGCCTGACTTGGGGGTCGGGGGAATGCATTTCCTCTTATCTTCGTCTCCCAATTTACTCAGCCAAGCCATCGTTTATATGTTTTTCTGTATCCTGTTGTGCCCCCTGCTCGTGAAAGATTAGGCACACTATATTGTTTACTGGTGCATGCCTCGAGAAACAGGGGATATATCCCAAAACTAATTGAGTTAGTGAAGCAGATGTATTTAAAGAGCCTTAAAACCATATTAATGCAATAAAGAAAATATTTTGCAGCTTCTGATAAGCTGGTAAGAGGTTCGGATATTTTTCTGTGTTTTTCTATGTTTTGGGATCATACTGATTTTTTTTCTGATCCTTTCAAGCTCTCTACGACAATGGGCCAATTCAACAAATCTATATCTAGATTTGCATATATAAAGTCTTGTAGGAATGTTACTTTTCATATTTCGGAGCTGGACATGTCTTTAGGAGGCCTTCCTGCACATTACATTTCCATATTTGAAAACATTTTGTCTAATTAAAATTTGATGTTAACTTCTTTTTTACTCTGGAGAGTTGCCAAATCGTTTCTTGCTCATTCATCCCAGATAAGGCCGTATAATTTTATTTCCTTGAAGACTCCATCCCTTGAAGTCTAAACAGCTGAAGACAGACACAGATGTGCATTTTTATGCAGCTCTACTGTGTGCTAACCTTTTAGCATTCTTTAGCAGCTGAATTTCTTATAGCTCACTATTTGAAAGCTTACTGTTAAAATTGTAGACTTTGATGTGAAATTATCGCATCTAATTCATCCATCCTTATACCCATCGATCCATCCATTTTATACATGCACTTGTATTTGCTCCTATTTAGAGCCACGGGGGTCCGGAGCCTACAGTCAAATATCCAGTACACTGTTATGAACCATGCACTTCCTGGAAATTTCTGTATGTGCCAAATGGTGTGTGACATGCTAGCAAGATGCTCAGTGAGGAGAAGTCTCTCCCGGCCAAAGCTGAACAATTCCACTCCGTTTTAAATCTTTCTCTGCGCGCCATCCGCCGTCCTCTGATTTCCAGCGGCCCCGTGTCGCACTTCCTGCAGCGATCTGATGTAGCCATGAGGAAGTCATGTGACTTGTCGCGGACGCGGAGCTGCAGTATGCGCTGAAAGGAAAGGTGCCTCTTTTCTCTCACCCCACAGTCAGGAGTGCCTCTTCCTTGCTGGGAGGGGGGCTTTGAACTCCACACTCCCGGTTATCTCCCCCAGAGGGGAAGCCCTCGGATCAGAATAAGCGGGAGGTCAACCAATGCGGCGGCTAAAAGTGGGAAACAGGGGGGGACCTAGTGGGATTCCCCAGCGCCACGCTTTGAAACACGCCAGACCAAACTAGTTTCGGTGACAGTATTGCGTCTCCACAAGCCATTTCAGCAGGATGGTGGGATATAGTTTTAATGATCGCTTCTTTTCAAGGACGCGAGATTTGTTTTGAAATTCAGACAGCTGTGCATAAAAAAAAAATAGTTTCAGCTGTCAGCCCCCAAAACAAACGCGGGTAATCTGCATAAAGTTAATTTTGAATTTATGTCTTTAACTTCTCTGGAGGGATTTTACTATGAATTCCCGTTTCTGCCCCATTGCCATCTTTATCCATCCTAATTAAAGTGCACTCTTGAAGTTTAAATCCCGCAATTCCATCATACTTTATAGTCTTAACAGAATTACTGACAGATGAACATTCCCTGAATTAAGCTCCTTAATTATAGGTTTAAATGGTTGATTAAAGAGCCACGACTGTTCCCCTTGATGAGCATACTGTATGGATGAAATGCAATCGGTGATTTCTCGTTTGATTGAAAACCTAATGTGCGCTACCTTATTAATTATGAAATCATGAAATACATAAAGTGTATTAGGCGTAAGACTGTGGAGGAGGGCCAAGTTTCGGGTGTCCGTTATTATGCTATGAATTGCACCGTTGGATGATCTGGATCTAAAAGGGTAACGGGGATTGACAAGCCAATTGGAGCCTACCTCTGTTGTGATGTCACCCATGGCATTCTGGGTAGGAGTTTAAGGAGCTCCCACCTGAATACAGGTAATGGGATCTCATGTTGAAGGCTTGATCATATTATGATTTTTGTTGTACAAAATAAAAGTCTGTACATATTCCCACCTGGTCTTTCCAACTGTTCTTTAAATTCATGCACATTGCCTCCTAGTATTCAGCATCTGGTTGTGAAAAGGCAACCGAAATACATTTGTTTTAAGCTTTCCGTGACAAGTCTGGCGGCTCAATTGGTATTCCCTGCTGCTTTGCATCTCCAGAGTTGTGGGTATAAGTCCTGTGTTCCTTGTCTGTATATGGAGTTTTCTTGTTCTCTGTTTGTCACATCAGTTTCGTCCTGGTACTCTTACTCATTCTCAAAGCCAAACACTTAGGCCAGTATTTCTAGATTGCATGTGCGGCATGTGCCCTGCGATGGAGCAGTTACGAAACGGAAAGGTGGATATTATGGACATCTTTTTATAGTCCGCACTGCTGATTCGGAAGCCTTCCTCAGCATAGTACACCTTAGCCTGTCATTTGCATTCTCCTGGGCTAAAAAGTATCTTCACGCTGGAGGCGAAAAGTGACACATCAATATGTATGTGGACCAGTAAAGCTGTTTGATGGAGCTTTTTCAACCTCCCCCATAAAGTCTCCTCTGAACCCCCCCCCCGAGATGTATTGAACCTGGCACGCTGTGTCTTATCCCACTTGTTTGCTGGAGAACGTTTACATTGCCACCAAGGCACCCCCTTTCACGTCGTGGGATCTCCTGCATCCTGCCGGTCTCACCCATATGCACCGGTTAGGGCCATCGCACAGAGCCACTACACAGGGCCACCACACAGGGCCACCGCAAGAAGCCTGGGGCATGTTTTGCTATCAGAATGGTTATTCGACAGCTCTTCCCCAGCACTGCTTCCAGGGGGCATTACTAACCGGCTCCCCAACCCCAGCCAGTGTCCTCCTCGCTGGCAGTGTGCTTCTCATGCTACTTCTTACAGTCGATGCATTATTCACTAATTCAGCTGCTCCGCGGCGTGATTAAAGCTGGAGTTTTTAGGTAGCTGGCTTTTAAAAATAGACTAAACATTCCTCGATGTCAAGGAATTTTTGGAATGGCGCATGGGCGAGGCCGCCCCACACTAGAACTTCCATAACCCAGCTGTTATACGGCCCCTAAGATTCTTGACGTTTCCATGTTCGTTCTTCCTACAGAGAGTGGGCGGGGACAGTTGCGACGGCAACAGGATGATTCTGACACCCCCTGTGTTCATTAAAATCAGATCAGGGCCCGTTTGAAAAAGCCACGACTCTCTCACAAGGTCCCTGGCGTCGCCACCAGTGGAAATGCAGGCGAAGCAGTTTTTATTTCTGTAATGCGTTGCGGTTTTTCCCGCCGGGTTTACTTTTATTGTTTAACCGGGCATAAACGTCAGCGGCACGCATTGTGAAATTAAAACGATTTGGTGGCATTAGAGCTGAACAACAAAAAGGCAATTTGGTGTGATTGAAGGAATGATGTAGCCACAATAAACAGATAAGCGACAGGGAAATTGGCTAACAAGAGACGTGGCCGACTCCTTGCAGGAATTACTCACGAACCGTCCCCCCCGGCCCGTGGGAAATCAGCCGTCACTTCGGCGCGATTGTTTCTGTCACGAAATGGACACTAGCCCGGCTGACGGCCCCCCTCCCATCTGTCTTGTACGCAGTCTTTTATCGCTCGTCAAAGTGATATAGTCTTCACGTTAATTCAGTAATGTTCTGGCTGAGTCTGTCACCCTCCGTTTGCCGGTTATCTGGCGAAGGCCTGTCCGCTCCTGTAATGACCAGCCTTCACGGGCATGCCGGGCACACGTGCATGTGAATAAATGTGTGTGCGTACACCCGCGCATCCTGAAACTGATTTTCACATGCGCCTGCACGGTACACAAATTCTCATTCCTCTACCGCAACCATAGACCCTGCGTAACCTCCTGAGACCCCCACCCATTCATTTATGTCCATTGTAGTGGACATTTTCACTGATGTAAGGAACCGTATTTATTCCTGTTGTACACTCAAGAGAACATGCTGTGAAATTAAAAATAAAAATAAATTTGAAAAAATCTACATAGTAAGATGTCTTATTTCCTCCAAAGACAAATAACCTAAATTGAAGGACACTTTTTTTCCTTGGGTCTCAGGAGGATATACTGACTATTTGGTAACTTTACATTAGGTGCGCCTTTATAATGCATTCATAGAACATTAATAAGCAGCATGTAAGTGTACCTTAACATATTTAAAAGAATTGCATTTGTTTTCAGTGAACAACACAAGGCGGTTTAATATATATAAATAACAAAAACTGGTATTGATTTACATGAAGGACACCTTCATAATGCATTCACAGAACATTAAGTGCACCTTCATGTGGCATTCATAGAGCATTCACAGAGCATTAAGTGCACCTTCATAATGCATTCATAGAGCATTCACAGAGCATTAAGTGCACCTTCATATTAAGGTTTACTTACATGCTGTATATTAATGTTATAAGAATGCATTACAAGTGCATCTTGAAGGTGCACTCAATATGAAGCATTACCCATTATTCATTCCACATCATCTATTCCGCTGTACTGATGTTGGGTCCTTTGGAGCTCACAGGCAATAGAGGACAGATTGATATGAAGCACGAATTGGAGGGGGCCACGATATCTCCTGATACATCATTGAAGGGAAACGTTCAAATGGACACCTGTTTTGACACTCGTCTTCTTGCAGCCATCTTTTCTCCTGCAGCCACCAAAAACTCAGCTGAAACATCTGCTGTATTAAATCTAACTGTTTATTCTAGTCTAAAAAGTCTTGTAACGGTATATTAATGGCTTTATATGTATAAATGTATCCCTATAAGAGAACACAGGCAGTGATGTTTTGATGTATAAATTAATATGTCTTTTGATCTATGAAGCTATTCACAACATAAAATAAACATCTTTTCATATCCACTACATTATGGGCTGCTTTGACAAACACAAGACCTGAATAATCTATTACTAGAATGATATGTTTAAACAGCAGTTTTCACTATTGCAATCAGGCATAATAAAACTCAAGTGCTACATAATACTGTACATTATGCCTGATTGCAATAGTGGAAATGCTTCCGAATAAATCATTTAGGTATTTGCAATGAAATAACACCATTATAATCATCATCAAAATGATAAATAGAAGAGAAGGGTTAGGGACAATGTTTATTCTCATTTTTAGGGTTTAGGTCGTTTTCCGTAAACAAACTCAAGTGTAAAACACAGACAAACCGTGTTTCTGCAGACGGCTCACGAGTCGGCTGAGGCATTAACATCTGTGTAGAGGCACGTCGAGGCACAAGTGACAAAATGTCCCATGACCATGTCAGACAGTGCGCGAACAGGAAGTCCTCCGAATGAAGCTTCCTCTGGCGTGCGAGCAGACTGGGGGCTCGAATTTGTGTTCGCTCTGGAAATGAGTGGCGGGCCCTCAAAGTCTATGGTCGGCAGGATCGTTCATTGATGTCTGTCATTGGCTGGTTGAGCTGGCTTTTGATTGGTCGGCCTCCTAGTTAGTTGAATGAGGCATTGGTTGACGGCACACAGTAATCCCATCCTCCATAGCTTTTTATGCCTACTTTCTCTCATCAGAAGTATTACTTACATCCTTAATCAAGCTAAATAGCAATATTGTGAACAAAGATCAGCAATCTCTATGTTATTTGCGACAGAGAATCGCATGTGCTAGAACATATATGACCGGTATAGCTGTAGGAAAGAATATAATCATAAGATTGATTCAAGAAAGCTCAGCATTGCCTAAACTCTTATCTCTCAGGGCAGATTCTTGTTTCTCCTTCCACAAGCTAAGCTCCGCCCTGTTGTTATACCAGGCTGTCCATTCCATACATCATTTCATCATTCATTAGTGACATTTTCAGCTTGCTTGATGATTATTTTTACTGACCATCTTAATTATGCTTGAATTTTAATTTGCACCGTTTTGTTTGAGCTATGCAAATAAACCAAATTGAGTTAAGAAAACACATTTTGCCTCCTTATTAGCACAGCCGCCCCTCCTAGCGGCTAATGTTAATTATATTCTCGATTAACATACAGGTTGTAGCTATTAATTGACGTGACGTGCACATCTGTACTTCATAACGGCCCAATCAGGCCTAATTAATTAAAAAGTTGATAGCGATTAAGTGGGTGATGGCTGAGAATTGCTGGATTACACCACACTGCAACTTTATAAAGATTTTACATGATTACTGATTGATAACATCGGGTGCCTGCTCTGCTGACTTCTCATGTTATACCTCCCGCTGGGACGACAAATGATATTTTGATAGACAATTATGTTTCTTCAGGCCAATTTTGTGAAAGGAACTCCTGCATTGATAACAATAGTGGTTCTAGGTGTCAAATATCCAAGGATGCCCCAGAAGAGCTTTCTGAATGTTCTGGATGGGCTACAGAGGAAGCTGTAGAGCAAACATCAACGTGCCCACATGAAGAAAGACACGTGCCTCTGCTGTGTCCGACATATCGATCGGGGCGTTTACTGGCGCATCCTCCTACATCTCCTTTCCTCCCACTGAACGGGGGACTTCAAAGGCCACAATAAGGCATGCAGGTTCCCTCTACCCCAAAGGACATTCACCCTCAGCTCTGTGTGTGTCGCGTTTGCACATTCTTCTCCTGTTACCAGCAGGTACTCTGGTTTCCCTCCACAGTCCAAAGAACCATGATTTAGGCAAATCGATTTCACTATACTGGTACCCCCTGCCTGCTGTGCCCTTGCCTCCGGGGGTAGGCTTGAGGTTCATTACATTCTTCTAGGAGATAAAAGGTTTGAAGAGTGTATACGTAGGGTGAAACCATGGTCCACCTCTAACAGCATCTCCTGTTGTGTTCTCTGGCAAATTGTAAACATTGTAAAAGTGACAGAAGTGACAATGAATGGTTTCTTCATCCTTAGGGTCGTTGGCATTAAACAGTCCCGAGGGCAATCCCGAGAGTGTGGAGAGACTAGGTGCAGGATCTGCATTGGAAATGACTCTCCTGGAGTGTAAAAGGGCACACACCAGTGTATAACTCCATTGTGTATTGGTGCAAGGAGCTGGGAGTTGGTTTTGAAGAAAGCACCAATAACCTTCTGGTTCCCACAAGAGAAATTATCTATTCTTTGCATCAGCAGAGTCCACTGATGTGCTTTGAGGCTTACATTGCGGGCAAAATTCCGGCCTCAGAGATACAGACAGGAACTGAGGGTAGCTGGGTGTGTGTGTGTATGGGGGGGGATTTGCACAGATCACGTTTGGTGACCAAAATGTCCCCAAAGTGTGCTAAAACCTGAAACTTTCTTACTTTGGGAACAGTTTTCAGGTTCCCATTTGGATAACCTCAATTTTATAAATATCTGTGGATGCAATCAGAAAAGTAAAAATACCAAAAGTCTTGCATATTGTTTGTTTACTAGTGGTTAGGATTTGGGCTGGGTGGGGGTTAAGATTGCCATTTTGGGATTAGAGTTTTCCCATAGAAATGAATGGAGAGTCCCCACAAAGATATAATTATAAACCTGTGTGTGTGTTGTTACGCCCCGCGACGTCCGCTCCGTTGCAGCCCCTCTCGTGTGCCACGCCCCCCTCATTACCTCCTGTGATTGCCTAGTGTTTCCACCTGTATGGCGCCGCACGCCAGTCTTGTGATTCGTCTCGTGTATTTAGGTCTGCGTCTGCGTCTTTTCCGGCAGACGCGGCATAAACGTTGTTCATGTTGGAGTGTCCAGTGAATAAACCCCCTGTTCCGTCCAATTGCCTGGATCTTCCTTTGTGGTGCCCTGCACCCACCAGCGAGCGCAACATGTGTGTGTTTGTGTGTGTGTATATACTCATAGACCCATACCCACCCATGCGCTCCCGCTTCTATTCCAGAGGAACATGTGACCTTGGTGAGACACAGGAGGTCTGGATGAATTGGGCAGAGGGGAATCATGATGTAGAGAAGTGTGCAGACATGATGGAGAACGTCGGCAGGATTTGAGAGGACATCCGCCGTACATGACGTGGGGTTCCCAAAATGATGAGACAGTCATATATTTTTAATAAATGTCAATTTTGCACAGCTAAAAAGAATATATTGGTAAGTTTATACCATGTATTTTTCATTTTTCAAACCAAGAAAGGTGATTCCCAGGTAATTCCCCAAGCGTGAAAGGACAAGACTGAAATAGCACTTTCTAGAAAAGCCCTAAAGGGGAGATAAGCAGCCCTGAACCATAGTTACAGAGATCCCCCTAATGCTGAGTGCAGGGTAAGTCAAAAATAGAGCCAGGGGACGTTCTTGACCAGGAAAAAGGCCTGAAATTGAACCAGCTGTGTTGTTCTTGAGGGGCTCACGTGTTGCTGTGACTCTGCGCCCTCTCTGTCAGAGCCCTGTATTGACAGCTGTAGTAGCCCCTCCCTCCCATCTCCCCTCTTATCCAGGGTTACACGTTCCCCCCTTTCCTCTATTCCTTAGTGGGGCCCTCCCTGTATTCATCCCAGCATCCCAGGTTTGGCCAAGTCTGAGATGGCATATCTCGGGTGTCAGGGCTCTGTCAGACAAAATCCAGACCTTTCGGCACATGGGATTACCTCAGGGTAGTCTCACACGACCTGCTCCAGATGCATCCGAAAAATAAAAATGCAGACTGGGTGTCGATCTTGGCTCCACCCTCTAGCCTCAACTGACCAGGCTCCTCATTGGCTGAGCCTCCAAACATGCCGTGTAGGTGGCCAATTGTCCAAAACTCACTGCCAGCTGGAAGCTGCCCCGCCCAGGTCTGATTCCCAGCATCCTCTTGCTCATTGACTCATCTATTTTTACCCAGGATGCCATGTGCACTTCAGTAATCCAAAGCCCTTACAGGCGGCCAACGGGGAGAGATTTTAGGGTGCGCTCTGGACTGGTACCACGCAAGCAGGGGACTAAATATAGGCTTTGTGCAAAGTAGGAGCTATCGGCTGCTTGTCAGATTTTCTGTTACACTCCTTTGTCAGCTTCTGACAAAATGTAACCCTGGAAGCAAAGCCTGTGTATGAATATTGGTTTAATTTGAAAATTCAGAAGTGTTATTGTTAAAAAATTATCGCCCGGAAAGGAGACTTTCCTGTTCCCAGATGAGAGCTCTGCTATGTCACTGTCTGTGAATTTTGAGAGATCAGTCTATGAAGTGAGGGCAGGGGGCGATTGTGGGATTTTTAAAGATTCAAAACATATAATTGACTAATGATATGGTTGACCCTTATATATGCATTTTGGCTGATCTCATGCTCTATGAGATCAGCCAAAATGCATATAGAAGGGTCAACCAT
>JABFEA020000054.1:2462378-2476122 GCA_019775915.2 Cyphomyrus plagiostoma
GGTGTGAGGCGCAGTGCTAACAGGCACCACCATGCCGCCCCCTAGTTAATAATGTGATGTGCATAATTTGTTTTATAATTCATAAAAAACAAAAAGTAAAATCAAACATTGTAAAATCAAACAACGGTGCTATAAACAAAACCTACAAGAAATCCCTGATTAAAACATGGAAGCTGAGTCGTCCTATAACACGGGGACAACTGTCCAGGGGCCATTTTTATTGGTGGGAGATGGGAGGTCAAACAGGCAAAACACGTGGAAGCGATTTTCTCATGACACTTTGAACAAAATGCTTTTCAGCACTGAACAGGTGGGGATAGAAACAAACGAACCAACAAATAGGGACGATTTCAGGGACATACACCCCGTTTACCCGTTTCCCATAGGCTCTGAAACTGGGCACGCTCCTGCCGTCTCCGTCCCACAGGGACTCCCAGCATGTGGGAATGATATACAGTGACATGTGCAAACTGTTATTGGCTAAAATGATCTTCTTACTTTGGTTTGTTAGCTGCCAGCCTCGAAATATTGATCTGCCGTGGGTAAACAGAGTGCTGGCCTATGTGATGTACTATCCATAGGTCTGGAACGCTAAAGCTGTCAGGCGAACGTTACTTTTTTCTGCAGTTACAAACTGCTCTCCAAGTGTTTAAGCATGGCCCACAAAGCATGCTGCTAATTTATTAACTAGCTATTTGTCTGTAAGGCCAATAGCAGTAGGAACAGTTGGAAATGGATATACAGCCCAGCAGTGCTTGCACAGCCTGCCTAGCGCTTGATGAATTTCATGGGAGAAAATTTTAATATTTTAAGGCTTTAAAATGCTTTCTCAAGAAAAATGCTAGCAGACTCGCCTGTTTACTGCAAAATGGAGCACTGGGCAGTTGTGAAGAATGATAATGGATGACAAGGATTTAAGCAGCAGTCGACAGGGCCTGTCAATGCAGCGTAGCGAAAATAACGTAAGCCTATTCATTGGTGATGGGCAAAATGGGCCTTCATTAACACCATGGTGGGCGGATTCGCTGCCTTCTGTCTTTCTCATCCCAGTGGCAACCAATGGGCTTTGTGAAGGGGCGTGTCTTAAACCTGTCGGTGAATAACATAGCACAGTGCTCCCCGAGCCTCATTCTCCACATAGTGTATGTGGCATTGCACCCCTGTCTGGACATTATGATTTCTATGCAAAGTGCACCGACAGAACCAGGGTCGGGAATCGAACCCCACTGCCCTGGAGGAATGAAACCACAGCGCCTCCTGCAGCACAGTTACCGTAAATTTACAGAATATCAGTGTGATTCCCTCATCAATTATTGGTGCCAAAGCTATTCGCTGATAACTTTGATCAGGTGCTGTAATAATTTGTAGTTATAAATCCTACAAACCATACAGTAAATCTGACTGACATTATTTCTCATTATACCAAAAGATCGGTTTTCCAGCTTTCATAAATAAGCTTTAAAATGCATGAAAATCCCTGCGCATATTGTTTGGCATTATACACAAATTTTAAATAAAACACATATAAATGACTAACTTATTTACTGGTTCATATCCAAAGATCAGCATAGCATGCATAAGTTAGTAGAAGCTGATCATCTGGCAAATTCAAAGTGTTGCTACTTCACTTTGAGTTTATTATGCTTTCTGAGCCGGCCCCTCTTCACGACTGCGCGCTCCGGCAGATTTTGCCGGGGGTGTTTCAAAGATACCCGTCATGCGCTTTACCACAATCTGCTCAACATCTAAAATAGACCATTATTCTTTAACAAAGCCTTTCAGGTGCATGAAAACGTTGGCATTTCACTTATCACTATAGAGGAACAGACAGCATTGTGAGGTGTGATTCTCTTGTGTCATCTCCCAGTCTTGTCTTTCCCACAATGCAATTAGATGTCAAGAACATGGATATAACTTAAACTGTCACTCAGTCCCTTTTCTCTCCATGTCTCAGATTTTCCTTTGAAAGGTAAGGGGACTTTGAGGTTGAGGCGTACGAGGACCAAAGGAGGATCAGGCGACTGTATGTCAGGATGTGTAGTTCAGCTCTGCCGTAAACAGGTAAGCATTTAAATCCGCGTGACGTATTCATAACATTTCAGAGGATTTCCTGTAAGCCTGGATTCTGTTGCAATTTTGCATCAAGGGTTTCAAAGCACACTTTCAAATTTTAAGTTCATTTTTCTTTGAAATTTAGAACAAACAAAATAACAGTAAGATGTGTGAAGTTATGCAGTGCCTATTCCTTACGCCTGGGGACTTAAGTAAAATCCTTGTGTCACGTATTGGACTTGAGTGAGTTTTGTAGAACATTCTAGGCGATCACATCTATAGGGGTTTGACTTGAAGATTTTAGCCTAAAGGATTTCAGCTTGTCCTCCCCCGGGGTATGTCCATGAAAGCACACAACTTAGTCATGCTTTCCAGGGTGTCTCTGTGGTATTTTTAGACTTACAGTAGACAGTTCCAGTGCATAATATCCTTATGTTCATGCACTACATACTGCTAGGGCAAAGTGCATGTAGATGGCGTCCCCGACCTGAATTCCTGACCATAATAGGTTAAGTGACAGCATGTGGCTATGATAGGGGAGTGTTATAAGATAACTGTAGCTCTTTGTTCACATGCTGCACCAATGGCTACAAGGGGTGTAGTTAGAGATGAATGGATAGGGGCCTAAGTCTTTACTCGGGTAGGGGGGTGGCAAAGATATATAATATAAAGAACTATTAATGATTTAAACTAATAAATGCACATTTACTTGTGGGGCTCAGGGACATTTTAGGGAGATCTAAGCCCCTCAAAATAGGCCTAACCACGCCCCTGTGCGTAATTATTTTGAGAATACAAATGTAAAATGAGCAACAATTGGAATTAATTTCTCATGACAGTAAATTATGCAAATTATATATCAATCGCGAATTAATTACTAAAACCTATAGGTATATCACAATTAAATTTAACTATAAAGTTATTTTTTAATATATTTATTACAAATAAATGCGCATTATTATCAAATTTGGAGCACATTCAGCTTTCGGTCATGCATCATTAAATGGTTTAATTAACATCGGGAAATTAAGAAGTATCTAGGTGCAGTACAGTATTGAGTTTGTTTTAGAATTAAACAGTTAAAATGGAAGTGTTTGTGGTCAGTCCTGACGTCAGTGAACAGAAGTACAACATGGAGCCTGCAATCGGCCGGAGGGAGCGGGGTTTCTCAGTGGGAAACCCGTGAGATCATCACGGAGACCCGGGAGACAACTTACAACTGCGTGCCAGATATGGATTTCTGCCTTTTCCATACGGGACGCTTTGTTTTCTTTTCTATTTTTACGAAAAGCCGGAAAGTGCATTTGAACAAAAGCATCAAGGATTTAAAGTATGCAGAAACCTGATCCACTTCAAGAAGCTTTTCAAGAATCTGCACAGTTGTTGCATTTCTCTTAAGGCAAATGGGAAGCTCTGAATAGTGTGACGTGAATGCATTTATTTTATTATCTTTCATAAACCCGAATTAACTTAAGAGTAAATAGTTCTATGTGTGATAAAACAAAAATACGCTGGACAATAAGAAGGTTTCATGTTGACTTTGCGGCTATCAAGTTTTCTCAAATCCGTACAGGATTTTAAACGCGGAGATGCAGTTTGCTGGTGGAATGAAGTTTTAATCTTGGAAACACAAAAACATTGCTCGATGCTTTGAATTTTCCTTTCACGCACATGGTACCACGTTTGTGTTTTATGGACAGAAAATGATTTCCAGAGGCTGTCACTGTACTTATATAGTTATATTGAACTTAATCAGTGTAAAATGATTCATGCACCAAGCAAATTAAGGTTTATGTCAAGAGAGTTTGTCCCGCAGCGGAATACTAGTAGACAACAGTACAGAAAGTCTAAATTCAGAGGAGATTCATTAAGGAAAATGCCTGCATTTTTCAGTCTTGGTGACAAATGCACGGAAATGGCATGGGCCGTCTGTTCTGCTCAGTTTGTAACCTCGCGAATTTGATTATATTTTAACGTTTATGTGCCGTTATATAATTTACATCGTATTCTATAATTTAGACATGAAGGTTGTTGTGTTAGGTATCTGCGTCGTTGCATTACTCCTGGAAAGCAGTAGTTCCGCATTATCTATATCCGACTGCAAAACCTATGGCGAACGTCGAAGAAACGTAGGGAGAACGTTGTGGTCTGGCCCCACGCGGGAGCGGAGAGTGGTGTGCAGCGGCATGGAACTGCGGCGCGTGCTTCCTCCCAGTGACTTCCCCAACACCACGGTGACACTGTAAGTACCACACTCACTGGAGACACTTCTCACTGTATCGTTTCTATGGAGCGAAATAATAATTACAAGGAATCGCAAGCAATAGGAAATGTTGCAATATTGATGTAGAAGGTCTGATCTGGATGTCTACTTATTTAATTAAACTGTGTGAAATTATGTCGTTAATTAATACTATTATAACTATGGATGACAAGGTAGTAGTTCTACTGTTTTAGGTCTGCAATAAAATAATTTAGCATATTTGTGTTGTTACTGATAGGAACATTATTCTGAAACCGTTTATCTACTTAAACATTTTATAATAACATGGAAAATCGGTAAGTAGTAGCTGTTTTCTTTCCTGCTTAATTTGTACCCCCTTTACCAGAAACTTACTGTTTTGCCTAATTAGTCAGCATAATTCGTGTTGCAGACTAGGTGTTCCTCGCCATATCTTCGCCATATCTGCTCATGATGCTCCAAAAATCTGTTGGAGCGTAAGTGTAACTTTCCATATGGACTGTTATCCCCCATTAAAAGCGTGTCTGACGGCAGCGGGGGCGAAATTCGTCTACTAACTCTGCTCAGAATGAGTGGCTATCAGTGGTGTAGGAAAAGGTTCGATGTTGCGATATTAGATTTGTTTGGTATTGGGGTGGGGGGCACGTGTTACTAATTTAAATACAACGGTCTGTTTACTAGGAGAAATTAATGAATCAGAATGAAATATTGTGCCCCAGGTGGCCTTTTTTAATATGCAAGAGAGGAAGTTGGTTTTGTCTGCCCCCCCCCATAAAGGTGCATTGCTCTCTCTTTTGTCTCTCTCCTGTTTGCTACATGAAAATAGTGTCTCATTGGAAATTCCAGTGGGAAACAGAACATATAAATACAGTTTATAAACAGAGCATATACATTTTACTGGGAAGTTTTGACGGATTGACCGTCCGATTAGGAGTGAGAAGGATAGCTGTTGAGTGGCATTACTTTTGGCCCTTTACAGGCATCAGCTGTTAATGTATAAATTACATTTGACTTCCATGGCATCCCGATGAAATTTAAAAGAGATAAATACAGGAACTCATTTTGGCCCATGAGATGGAGGTGGAGCTGTGGAGAGCTACATCTGTGCCCTTGTGTGGAGCAGAAAATTGGCCGCAGATCAAACGATGGTCCGACAGCTGACACCCAGGCTGGCAGGATGGGTTTCGAGTACCGCTACTGCGCATCTGCTTGTGAACAGGGTTGGTGTAAAAATGATTGTTTGCGTGCCAACCGCAGCCTTTGTCAGCCTCCGTCTCGAGCGCGAGCCGCTTCCTGTCACTGTTTAGGGGGAAGTCAATGAAGCCGTAAGGGAAGAGTGGACTTTGCTGAGATCGTCCCTGGCGCGGCGAGTGACTCAGCCAGTTAGGCTGCAGTGCCAGAGATGGGAAGATCGCCAGTTCAGATCTCCGAGTTAGCAGAATGATTGCACTGTTGGGCCCTCAAGGAAGGCCCTTAACCTGCACTTGCTTCAGGGAAAATAAAAAAAAGCATGCTGCTTTGGATAAAAGTGTCTGATAAGTAAATGTCACTGAGAAAGGGCTCTCTTTGAAGAACAACAACATAAGTAGTTCATCATATTTGAATGAGTAAAGTCAAGGGCATAATTTTTTTTTGGGGGGGGGTTGTATTGGCTGGTTTTGATTATTGGGGGGCTACAACATCCCCATATAATTTATGGCCTTGGGTCAAGTGGTTCCTCAGATTCTGCTCCGATTTTCAATAAATTCAATGTCATCTAAAGTTGAGGGGCATGAGGAGTGTCGGTGGTCTTTGACTTGCAAACACAGCTTCTTCTCTTGGGTAATATCTTCGGGCTTCCCGTTTTGACACCAAGTATTATTTCATCAAATGTGAGCTTATTTAAAAAGGTTCACTTTTCGTGTCTTATTTTGTGGAGCCTCGAGTGGGTTCGTCCTGGCATTAGCTACCTGTTATGTTAATGACTGGCAGGCGTGAAGCTGGTTGGTTCGCATCTCTCTGTTGGGATGGCAAGAGACGACACCTCAAAAAGTGTGAACAGTAGGCATGGCTCCTTGACCTAGCTTGTGGTAAGTGGTGCTAATGCTCCTTATGCATCCTCAGACGTAGAAGTGGTATATCAAGCAGAAGACAAGCCATGGATGATTAATAAGCAAAGCACGCAAAACAGCAAGTCTTAAACTGCCGGAGAAACGATGCTCAAGGCTATTCTGTATAAATACATTGGGAATCATCTACCCCAATGTCCAGGTCTGTGTACAAGCGCAGTTCACTTCACTGTGAGGTAGGGGGTGCTGTTCAGGATGGTACAGATAGCATGTGTTGTGTACAGGTACAGTATTACAGACACACTGACAAACATTGTTATAATGTTTGTGCCATAGTTCCCACCAAACACACAAAGGCGTAATATCAGACTAACACTTCTGTAAATATTTTCTGTACTGCTAGTCAATTATAGATTTTCTTTATAGATGTTTTTCAGGATGTGGGCATGGGCTTGTTGCCTAAGAGATCCTAACTGACATGGCGCGTGGCTGCCTAGTTACCAAGATCTGCCGCAAAATCGATTTCTAAACAGTTATCTCACGCTCTTATTTACCACAGTCAGAAAAGCAGTACTTTATTCATCCGTGTGGGGAAATTGGGCCATGTTCACATATTATGTCTTTCCCTCCATGACAGAAACAGACTCACATACATATGACAGGGTCAGGCAACACCCAGAGCCCCTGCAGCAGCTGGGGTTAAGCACCTTGCTCAAAGACCAAGCTGTGATACGATTACATTGCCGGCTTTTCAGGGATTGGAACCCACAACATTCCAGACAGACAGAAATCTCTCACCTGCTGAGCTTAACAGCATTCTAATGGCAAAAGGATTGGCTGAATGATTTGCATAATAGATCCTTCGAAAAGTGTTATGTACAGTACCAGTCAAAAGTCTTAGCACAGCTCCTGAAAATCATTTGTTTTTTAACAGTATAATGACACTAAGCACATCTGGAGGTCATGTAGCAAGTGTTGTCTTGCTAACAAGGAAAGAGATGGAGTGCCGTAACAGAACAAGGTGGTCTACTTGTGCCCAGAACTTTGTTAAACTCCTTCAGGACTGTTGGAGAAGTGTTCCAGGTGGCTACCTCTAAAAGCTGGTTGAAAGAATGATGAGTCTGCAATGCTATCATCGAAGAAAAAGAGGGCTTGAAGTGTCTAACACATGAGAATGTTTTCAGATGTTGAACACTTGTGTTGGTCGTTGCAATATTTGATATGTGTTACTTCATCAGCTCGAGGTCTATAAGTTGAATAACATAGCTAAAGAGAAATGCATTAAAAGTGTTTGTAGACTTTTGACTGGTACTGCATGGTGCCGTATATGGTTGATGAGACGGCCAGTCGATGTCCTGAATTTGGCTGCTGTTGTCGCTGGATGGCCGGCCTGTACCTCACAGCCGAGAGTCTCCATTCCCCATGGAACAGTTGACTCGGGTTTATAGAAAGAATTTGGGAGCTGCAGCTGTCAGACACTTGGTTTCCTGAAGCGCTTGGAATTGGTGGTAGAAAAGATGAGATGGTCCGGACAGGGCAGTTCAAAACCCCACCTAATTTGACAGTCATCATGCAGACCGTAAATAAATCTGTGGTCTTGACATATGTGGCCTGTCCCTCAAGACCTTGTCTGCTGGAAGATTCAAGATTCTTTATTTGTGACATACACTGTTATACATGGCGTTGCTTGCAAATAATTTTACCCATCAGGCTAAGCACTAAAGTCTATGGTGCCGTTGGGGCACTAGTGTGAAGATCTGGCAGAGGGTGATCACCCGGTGAAAGATCTGTCATTGTTGCATGTCCAGGATGGATTGTACTTGATTTCAGGATGCCCTTTATTGTAGCCCTTTGAGTACATAGAGAATGTCAGAAGAGAACTATAGTACTCCATCTCTTTTGAGGCTGTGCTTTAATGGATGGGGGGGGGGGGGGTTGTACCAGGCCAGGAAGTTCCCCATGGATGTCTGACGTTATCAGTAAAGGAATGGGAGGTCTGGTATGGGAGAGTGCGGCTACTAGGCACAGTGTAGGTGTGATGGATTACAGAAGTTGCGTTTTTAGCTTGGAGAGATGGCTTTCAGCATTGGAAGCACATCACCCTTGTTTTTCACACACAGTTTACCCTACCAGTACAATGATCACATGTGTAACTGTCTGTAAATGCATTTCACCTAAGCACTAATAGGGGGCAGTCATGGGTGGAGAGCATTTCTGATAGCACTGCTTTAAAAAATGTGCTCAGGGGTCCAGAGGAATGTTAAATGAAATCTTTGTAGATTAAAATGAAGTGTTGCTTCAATTAGCAAGGTTTTGAAATTAGTTTTTACGATTACGTGATTGAGAACTGATGTTGTCTTGAATGATAGTCTTTTCTTTGAGGACAGAATGTGTTTGTCAGTGGATCTGTTCCTAGCTCAGTTGCTTTCACATCGAGTTGAGTTATTTTTGAGTAGGCATTCCTTGGAGTGATGTCAGCTTGCGATAGCCTCGTACAATCTTTGTGGAATCGTCAGCCACACACATTCCGAACTGTAAACCACACTTCTGGCCCTGGATGGTTTTTAAAACTGGGGTCTAATCCTGGACCTCTGGCAGTAATTAAAGCATAGAATTTGGTTAGACAAAAGGAATAATAATGGTTAGGAGAATCACATGAGATGAGATCAAGAGGATCCATGTGACTTTTCATGATTGTTCCATGATGGAAGAAGGATTTAGTTCCCGTGTTTGGGGAACTCCAGTCTACAGTCAGTTCCTTCTGTGTGTCGAGGGGTTTGGCTACTGTCCCGTCAAAGGATCCCTTTTCTTATGTTCGTAATGCTCAGAATGAGAAGTGCTGGTGAACATTTCAGTGATTGGCTGCAGGACCATCACATGACCCTGCGGTGAAACAAATGTGCAGTGGATACACTGGGTTACTTTTTATATTTATATTTTAGCTCAACACAGATAATAAATCTACAGTTATAGTAACTGAAATATAGAATGTGGTTTTCGTTTTTTTTCTATTTTCAAATCAATGATCTTCTGTCAGCATTAAAACATTAAAATTCATAAATCCTTTGTTTGCTGTTGTTTAGGTTGGCAAGTGTACTTGTCAGCAGATTGCGAAATTTGTGCTGAAATAGGTCAATAGAAAAACAAATTTAGACTTAAGTTGTGCAGTGTGTTTGGTTATAGCCACCATACCCATAACAGCAAGCCATAATAGGACATACGACGGGTAAAAATCAACCAGGCTTTTTACTAAAAACTCAGCACTTAATGGGCCGTTCTTCAGTATAAATAGTTCATTTACCCTCCTGTGTTTTATATATCTGTGATATCCAAATGATATCATGTACAGGTCCTTTTTAAGAATCACTCATTCGGTTTATTGTTCTCTCCACAGGATTTTAAGCAACAATAAAATCCAAGAACTCAGAAATGCCTCCTTCCTGGGTCTCTCATCCTTGGAAAGACTGTGAGTATTCCGAACCCACGCTGTCTTTGCCTGTTTACTGGGCATGTGATCGGTCGGCCACCACATGGTGCTGGGCTCCTTTGGGGCCTTGCGTCGTACCAGAAGAAAGTGCCTCTATGATGAAATGAAAGGGGGGGGGGTATTTATTTTGTGTTACTCCCCAGAGCAGTTTACACTCCGCCTGTTACTTTAACTGTTCAATAAATCTCAACTGGACGTTAAATGCTTTTAAAAGGTTGCAGAAATCGGTCATTTTTTTTTCCACCTACAGTAGATAGCTGACACTCATTAATTTGGGACAGGCGGGATGCTGGTTTGGTGGAGGAGACCTTTAACCGCCAGGATTTCTGTGCCAAGCTTTTCCCACGATGGCCGCAGACAGCTGTTTCTCATTGGTGGGGCTGGTTGACGGAGCACTGAGGTTTACCATTAGTCCCAGGACAATGAAAATGGAAAAATATCACGGCCAGGGAGGGGTCGTGTACTAGAGCATGGGTCTGATTGTATGTTGAAGGGGACAGGGGCTCAGGGGGTGCGGGGGGGCTTGAAAGGGGGTTGTTTCTCGCAGAAACCAGAGCGCATGGCTAAGTCATTTATACAATCGCTTCCCCTTCCCCCGGAGAGCTGTAGGAAATGCTCCGGAACCTTCCAGCGACGGCCGGCACGGCCGCCTGATTTATTGCCCCGCGCTGACGTTTCCTCTTAGACAGCGTGCTTTCTCAGAGAGGCTCTAGCTGACGCTGGATGATTTTTAGCTTGCGTTTCCCTTGGCGAAAAATCAGCGCCCCGCACCGGAAGCCACACACGATTTCTGCGGGAGGCATCGCCGAACGGCCTGCTTACTGCCGGTTTGAGGGGAGCAGACTGACGTGTAAAAGTGAGGCTACTGCCCCTAATCCTCAATCCCATACTTTATGCAGAAGACACACTCTGTCCCGGCCTGAAATGACTCTGCACTTTTTCTGCATGCTTGTCGGCGTGAGATCACTCAGAGGTGCGACTATTCCTTCCACGCAAAACGGCCTGATGGTTCCTCCAGACAGCAGCCTTGGCTGCTGAAGCCAGAGCAGGACTGGGATTAAAAATTGGCCGTGGGCTTTGGAATCTCCCATACTACAGTTTGCCTGGGAGGAGTGGGGGGGGGGGGGTTTCATGAGGGATTTTGCCAATTGGGGTGGGTGTGTCAGCCCATACACCCACCCCTCGCCCCCACGGGAAAATGCCTGGTATGCCAGATGGCCAGTCAAACCCAGGCTGCAGCTGTTAGGATGATACACAGAGAGGTGTAGGAATGGCTGTCAAAGCTCACGCCTTCCCTGTGCTCAGGCTGCGTCACCATGGGGTCTTCCGTAAACCCGGGGGGGGGTGGGGTCAAACGTCCGTCAGTCCCCTTAGCAGCAGTCTAGCGTGCGTCATGGTAAATCTCTGAGATTGATAAACAGACTCAGCGCAGTGTCCCTTGCTAAAATGTGGGAAAATGGTGCTTTCTTCCAGTGTCAACAAGCCAACAAGGAGATAAATCAATGGTGTGCCTCATTTGGAGCAGGGCGGAGATGATCGCCCTGCACCCCTGGAGGCGATCGGTTACGTTTGTTTTACCAAACACTTTTATTCAAAGCGACATGCATTTTGAGAAGCCAGGGCCAGTCAGTGCCTGGAGCAATTGGGGGGGGTTAAGGGCCTCGCTCAACGGCCTGATGGTGAAACCATTCAGTCGACACTAGCAATGGAACCCGCGACCTTCTGATCAGAGGTGCAGAGCTACATAGATAAAGCACTCCGATGTGCGTGCTGCTTCCAGACCTGGGAACCTTGGCTCTCTGGCCGCCGCAGTGAATCGTGAAGTTCTCCTTGAGTCTGAGTCTAGGCAGTGGCTACTGATGTTACTCATCAACAGCCAAGCCAATGAGAAGCGCCGGGGCTCAGGAAGGACGGCCAGATGGCATAAATGAATCAATGATAGTCGAGCTTAAAAGCCCCGCCCATTCTCGTCTGAGCCTGTGAGCGCTGGCAGACTTTCAGTTGGACCAATAATGGGGCGTGTCCGCTGGGAATGCCCCCGGCACTTTACACGACTGCCAGCCAATTAGGACGAGAGTGTTACAGACAGTTCAGCTGTCTCCCTCTCTCTCTACCCTCACTGCTATTTCATGTTTTACGAGCCAGTTTGATCATTTCTGCAAGCGAGGTTGGGTTTGTTGTTTGTGGGGGGCCCACACAAAATGTCACTTTGCGGCCCCTCAGCACCCCCACTGTAGCAAACACATGTCGGGTGGGGGCTAGGGGAACTTAAGCATCTGCCCGATTGAAATCAACAATATGGGAAGAAAATATGTGGTTGAAACTCGAACCCGGGTCCCAGAAGTGTGAGGGTCAGTGCTGACCACTGCACAGATGTATTTATGTGTGTGTGTGTATGTGTGTATGTATATAGTTGAATTATGGATGTACTTCCACTGGCTTAGACAAAGCTTTGCCTTTCTATTCATTTAATTGTCCAATTAGCTTTAAGCGCACTTGTCACGTAATCAAATGCTGCCGAGAATTACACTGCCCTACAATTGGCACCTGTTCATGTACAACACCTGTTCAATATTCAAAACCGCCGCTGTTGTAAAAAGACGAGATCATGGGCAAATTTTTGAAAAGGGAAATTTCAAAAAATGTATTTGATCCTGAACCAACAGGTTAAGAGCAATGTGATACGTGTAATAGCTACGAGCCACTTAGTATTATATGTTAATCAGAGGTGTGCTATGGGATAATTACCTTATGACAAGTGAGCCGTGGTAGAAAAATGGTGGGATAAGCTGCTGTAGTGTAGTGACTGTTTGTGGCCAATGGGGGGCAAATGGGTGGTTTGCGTGGTGGTAAACGTCGCCGGTATTCGTGGACCATGGTAATACTACACCCCAAGTCATGCTCATATTACTTTCTTAAATAATGAGATTCCCTGTAGGATACGTCATGTGATTACCTTTGTGCATGTGTGTATATTTGCTTCACAAACAGCACCGAAAGCATTCCTGGCATGTCGGATACGGTTTGCAGATTATGCTGTGTCACGTCAACCGGGTCCTGATGTTGCATTCTCCGTGTTCCACAGGGATATTCGGAATAACCTCATCAGTCACATCGAGCCGGGGGCGTTCACTGGACTCCCGGCACTGAAGAGGCTGTAAGTATTCTGGACAGAGCGGTTTTTCACGGATCTTGGCAGAGAACGGCCATCGCAGGACCTGTGACACTCGGGTTTCCTGTCTCGGCCCGTGATGTATTCATATTATAGGTAGATTCCGGCAGCTGGCTGTTTTGGCTGCTCGAACAGCCTCTCCGTCAGAGGTCGTCGCCGAGCAGATGTGGCCCCACGTGTGGCGCCTTCATCAGGCCACTGAATAAGCCCCACCTCAGTTGACGGTTGTGAATTTCTGCCTGACTGCTGCGGCGATGTGATCACGGCGGCTGGTGTTCCTAGTATGCTCTGTTTTCTTGCAGGCATGACCTCCCTTTTTGGGGGCCCTAAGACAATTTTTATTAACATAATTATTTGTTGTTTTCCTCCCCATTCTGACAGGCTGATCAGATGGAGGGAGCCCCCTGGTGGCCACTGAGCTCTAAGCAAGCGGTTTAATTGGCTTATGCCTTGGGCCGCCGTTGCTTGTATTTTTTTGTATATATATACAGAATTTATTTGAAATACATATGAAAAGCGTTTCATGCATTTCAAGGCACAACAGAACAGTGAATAGTAATAAGAACTGCAATATTGCGAGGAAGGGAGGGGTGTCTTTGTCTTTTCATGGACGTCGAGGCCTCCTCCTTCGAGTTTCTCTATTGTCGTCATCTGCATTTCCACGCCTGTCTCTTCTCACTGTTCTTTGAGGTGTCGCCACCCTCACTGGCCAACTGTGCCCCTTACAGCTTTTAATATCCGCT
>JABFEA020000054.1:2476222-2500693 GCA_019775915.2 Cyphomyrus plagiostoma
CCCCCCCCCCCCCCCCCCCCCGGCCCCCCCCCCCCCCCCCCCCCCCCCCCCCCCGGGGGGGCGGGCGGGCCCCCGGGCGCCGAGGGCGATTCATAAGATTTTTTTTTTCAGGGTGAGGGGTGCATAAAAGGTACCATAATTCATACAGAGGGGGCGGACTTATTATTAGCCAATGACGTGTTTTGAATCAGTGAGTGACAGGGAAAAGGGCACTCCATGGTCCAATAACTTTCAGTTGTGGTCAATGTTACTATGACTCCGCCCCTGCATGCACCCCTGGGAAGAAGCATTTAGCTTCATCTTCTTTCGAGGTTGGGAAATGTTTGGACCATTTTATATTATTGTATTTATGAATGCCCAGGAGCCAGATATTTGTGATTTGCTGCAGCTCTTCACTTTCCATAGGGGCTAGTCCCAAGTCCATGACTCTTGGCATTAGGAAGGCGGAGCTAGAAGCCACAAGTGCGGTAGAGGAAAGTGTACAAGCAGCCAGGGACAGGTCTGGCACCATCAACGTGCCTTTGCATACTCAACCCCCCAGCACAGGAACAGAAGGCGTAATTAGCTGCCTGAACCGGCGACCCGTACCCCTGGCTGAGATCGGACTCCTTAAATAGAGGGAGCGATGTTATAATGCAACCTGTCATCAGTTGCGAGTGTGTCTCTGGGTGAGCGCAACTCTAAGTGCAGGTAGAAGTCGGCCGCTGGAATCACGGAAATGTCATGCAGCGGTAATGGTGTCACTGTCCAGAGCAGAGCCTGAGCCTTAGTCTGGTTAATAGTAACATTTTGTACTCTTTTCTGTTTTAAAGCCTTTTAATAAAAGTGAAATTAATCATCATAGGAGAAACACTGTCAGTAGCCGACAGGTTTGACCCTCTTCTCACCGGTTCATACCGGTTCTTACCGGTTCACATCCCAGAGAGAGGGTACTTCACTAGGACTCTCGAGCAATTAAAGCATCCAAATAACACCAGTAAAACATCCAGTTAAATAAATTAGCAAAAAAATAAATAATAATAATAATAATAATAATAATAATAAACACAATGGCTAATTGTAAATATTGAAAAACTGGTTATTTCTAAGTAGTGAAAACTAATTCAAAACCTTTTTTTGAGATTTCTCAGTCAGGGTTTATGAATTTACCCCTCAAGTGAAGTTCTTTGCGGACATTAATGCGATGGCCTGAGCGCATTGATTATAGTCAATAGGAGCTTCTTTCCTGTGACCTCAAGGTTAATCCAAAATATTTGTATCCTGCTTCAACCAGTGAACGTGGCTCAGGATTTACCTGAGGGCGATGAAGGTACCATTTGGCCTTCCAAAGAACATGCTGTCCTAATTATTTTAGTCCTTACAAAGCTCAGCTCTATACATACACTCTTTTTCCCAAGTGCCCAGCATCAAACATCTGGTTTCTGTCATTCAGTGGTTAACGCGATTCCGTTGTAATACACAGTCATTTTATAGCATGCTTATGCTTATGCTCCTCTGTCCGGTGGTCAGGGCTCTGCCTGTGAAGCAGGCTGTTTATTTGAATCTTTTAGCAGTTTTACTCTTAGGAAGATCCCGCGACTGGTTTCCATGAAGAGAGCGGAGTTGTGCTTCCATAATCAGTGATGCGTAGAGGGTGAGATGCACCTCATCTGCGTTGTCCTGTTTTTGGAGGTTCTGAGGAACAATGTCCTCCTTGGAAATAAATCCATTCCATTCAGTTGGATTCAATTCAGCTTTATCATGACCCCTGTAGCTGTTGCAGCATGTTTAATATAGAATAATGGAATAATAATAATAATAATTGTTTTTTTGGATATTGAATATCTTCAAAAAAAGTGTGAAGTATAATAGGTAGATATGTTAAGGTATAAACATTGAGTTCTGTAAACAACTGCAATAGGTAATGGATATTTCAGCAAATATGTCAGATTTTATTATAGGTATCATACCTTCAGGCCAAGCCTGAAGAGCAGGCTGCCTCTAGTGCTCATCGACATCCTCTTGTTTTGTGGTCACATGACCTATTCTATGCACCGTTTTGTTTATTCGTCTGATGCTGTGAAAAAACTATGTTAGGTTTAGGGTAAAAGGCACAATTGAAGGCGATGGGGACTTGGGGAGTTTGGCTTCTTTTGGTCCATCTCTGCATGTGCTATGCCTCGTTAATTGGGCGTGAGTAGGTGAGGACCAGCGAACAGAAGACCTTGGATTAGCCTTCCAACTTGGAAGTTTTGAAGACAAAACAGGACAAGGAGAAGCTTTCACGCCTTGAGTGTTAAGGCTATGCTTTGGCCGTGGGCTAGAGAGGCCCAATTAAGCCCTGGTACTCACCCCTAGCCCGATGTCCAAAGTTATAACACACTGGCACGTATAGGGATGGATGTTGATAGTAGCGTATGATGTATGTTTGTTTGGCTTTGAGGAAGTCGGTGATTCGTAACGGAACTTTGTATTGTGCACCAAAGTGTATTCCTCGAGTATCTCTCCATTTTGCTAATTATTACGAATTTTTTCATGCATCGAGATTCATATCGCAGCATATGTTTGCATGTTTGCCAAGCTGAGCTCTCGGTAAACGCTGATAAGCCTGTACTTGACTGTCATATTTTTTTCTCCAGAATCTAGGGTCACAAGTAGATTAATTGCCTTTGATATTTACAATGTTCATCACAGCTAGTTCATCTTAAGCCTGTAGGCAGGAAGTTCAGTGCGACATTTTCATGAGCGTTTAGCTGTTATTTGAGTTACATTTACATTTACAATAGTTTAAGTAGGATGTTGAAGTGCTTCAGTTAAAACAAATATATGTTTCATGTCCACATTATAGCACAGACATATCATTTAATATTCTTATTCCCTGCATAGCAAATTCCACTGAACTGGTATGTAATACTACATGGAATACTGAAATCCAGTCATTTATTTTTGTTCTCTGTACAGGAAACAGTGTTTTTGCTCATATATCTTGGACTATGCATGCAGTTCTATTAAGTCCTGTTGTTCCTTAAAGGTGACCTTTAGCGGTTTCAAGATTATGTCGACATGTGACCTTGCCAACTTCGTCTTCCTATCAAATCAAAATTTTAACCAATGTTAAGAAAAACTCCCTGGATCTAGGGAGGGTATAAAACTGTATGATCTGGGATTTCCTCACATACATTTAGCAAGTGTTTTTTTCATAAGAGTGTCGTGTGCCTTGTGAACCTGGAGCCTTTCCAAGAGGCACACGGCACGAGGCAGGCAATAGCACGCTTTATTTAGGATTTTTTTTGGAAATATAACCTCCTGTCTTCTTTCCTCCCTTCCAGAGACCTGTCGAACAATAGACTCGGCTGCCTACGTGCAGATATGTTTGCCGATCTCCCAGGTCTTGTTAGATTGTGAGTAATTCGGATTTACTGACTCATAACACAGTTTGTCTGGAGTAACACTTGGTCATTTATGACATCATTTATTTTTAGGTTTAGGAGTCTGTAAAATCACACCTATATTTTATGTTATCCAGAATAAATATTCACAAGACCACAGGGCAGAACAGTCATGCTGGGGATGCAATACTGTGACCTTTTACTTAGGAGAGCAGCTCTTTAATTGCTATTACACTGGGCCCCATAAAATGACATAAAAACTCAGAATCTCTCCTGGAGATGGTATTAGATGCACATCATTCTTATTTCATTACACTGCCCCCATACAGTGTGAAGTAATTAACTTTTTTAGGTACTGTAGGTCAGCCATTCATTAAGGGGCCAAAACAAGGCCTTTTTTAATTTGATTCTGAATTTCTGACTTTCAGAAATCTCTCCGGGAATCTGTTTGCGTCTTTCTCCCCAGGAGCCTTTGATAGGCTCGCATCTTTGAAGTCGGTGTAAGTTTCACTCCGCCGTGTTGTTTTTGGTTAACAAACTTCACTTGCAATGTGAGAATGTTTGAAATCACGTGAATTCCGGCGTGTGATGGTGCAGGATTGATTGTGTTTGTTGAACAAAATGATGCAATGTTCTTGTTTGTTAGCTGGGCAAAAAAGTATGCAAAACTCCCAGAGAACTTTGATCAGTATTAAGGGAATAATTTGAATCAGTAACAATTGGTTGTGAGTTATGCTCCTCCTTAAGAAAACCCACTTCACTGTCATTATCAGAGCCTGTTCCCCATGACTGGGGGTTTGTGGATGTGAATTATCGAAAGCGGTTTTTGAGGATGTCAGAAAAAGAGCTGTCAAAAAGAGCTTAGGAGAATGAAAAGCGTTATAAAGCCCTTCGGACTCCATCAATCCCCAGTCAGCCATGGAGACTAAAGTGGAAAAAATTTGACATGCTGTTACTTTTCCCAAAAGTGGTTGTCGGACAGAAATTCCTCCAGGGGTTCAGTTTCCCGCAGTAACAGCGATGGATTTGCAGAGGCCTCTTGGCTAATTTCAATGTTCCTGAACCCACTGTAGGGGAAATACTGAGCAAGGGTATTATTCATGGGAGGAGAGTGGGGAGGAAGCCAAATAAGAAGCTTTTAATCTCAAACTTGTTAAAGATGCAGTAGATACAGTTTGACCTTTGGCATAAATAGGAACCACGTTTGGCTAACACCAAGCATTGAAGTTTCACCATCCCAACTATGAATTATGGTTACTGCGTTTAATAACAATGCTGAAAGTGATTTTTATGTGAAGAAAATTCTCTATTATGAAGGCTAGATGAAGATCTGATGGTGTCAAAATGACACAGGAAGGAAGGTTTTTAAATATCAGCGAAAGCTTCATCAGTGAACTTGGTAAATGTAGAGTGAATGGCTTCTCATTTGAGGATCTAGGAGTGCTTTCTGGTGAACTGGCATCCCAGCAGTGGGACACAGATTTTAAGGTAGACTCCATCAGCAGGTCTTATTGCCCTGCCGAACCTGCACTCTGTATGACCCTCGTCCCGCAGGGAGCTTCAGACGCCCTACCTCCTGTGTGACTGCAGCCTGCTGTGGTTGCTGCGCTGGGCCAGGGACAGGGATGTCACCATAAGGGACACCCGCTGCTCATACCCGCGTCTCTTACGGGGCCGGCCCCTGCCTTCCCTCCAGGCGGATCGCCTTACCTGTGGTAAGACATACTTAGTTATAGATCTGATTGGCTCGGAAAGGAGAGGCCTGCTGTCAATCATCAAAAAACGAGCAAGCTGGGGCATTTACTAATTGTAATAATATAGCGTGACAAATCAGATATTTGTGCTGTTACCTTAATGTTAGGTTTAGGCTGCTGGGTTAGGGTTAGGTTTAGGCTGCTGGCTAGGGTTAGGTTTAGGCTGCTGGGTTAGGGTTAGGATTTAGGGTGCTGGTTTAGGGTTAGTTTTAGGCTGCTGGGTTAGGGTTACGCTGTTGAGTTACTCTGAGGGTTTAACTGTTGGATTAAGGTTAGGATTATGTGGCAGAGTCAGGCTGTGGGGTTAGTGCTTGCTTTAGGCATCTGGGTTAGGTTTAGACTGCTGGTTAGAGTTTTGGTTAGGCTTCTTGGTTAGGCTTAGGCTTCTGGGTTAGGGTTACAGTGTTTATGCTACAGTTTTTGGTAATAACACTCTATGCAAAAATGAGTTTTTCACTTGGCAGACGTCAGTATTTAAATGTGATATTTGCAAAGGATTCATCCCCTAACAATTTATCTTCTCTTTTGAATAAGCCATCATATTCATTTTTGTGTTTTATTTTTTTATGTATTTATGTTTAGAATATATGCTAAAGAAGAATTAAATGTCACATTTGCATTGCTCTCATTAAGGGTCCATTCATCTTTGATCCTGAGCAGAATACGGTAAAATACTGTTTTATTCAGGGTTTTGGCATTGGATACTTACTTTTAGCATAACTTTTATGCAGCTGATGAAAGAGCATGCTTGTGTCCTACACTAGGTGGGGGTCATTAATGAGGTGCTTTAATGGCCAGAAGCTGCTCGTCCTTTGAAAAGCTTTAGTGGTTTTTGCTGTGGTAATAAGGACAACACCCTTCCCAATCCCAGACGCCCCTCTGGAGCTGCCTTCCTTCCAGATGATTCCATCCCAGCGGCAGATCGTGTTCCAGGGCGACAGCCTTCCGTTCAGGTGCCTGGCTTCCTATGTCGACCAGGACATGAGCGTCCTCTGGTTCCAGGACGGGAAGGCGGTGGAGGCCAATTCCACTGAGGGCATCTCCATCGAGAGGACATTAGGTTGCTCTTACATCTCCAGGTAGGGCGAGGTGGAGGACTACAACTGGCTTACAGCTGCACTCCCAGCAATAGGGCTTCCCATGAAGCCTTGGGGTTTATTTGTTGTTGTTCTACATCATATGGTCATTTCATATTTTACCCATTTAAAGAGCTGCTTATTTTACTGGAGTGATTTCAGGATGAATATCTCACTTAAAGGTCCAACATCAGAATCATTCCTGGGAATAGGGTGGCGGCTGGTTTTCAGGGAGTAGCCTCTCTCTCTTCCCTCTGCTCCCCTCCATCTCTCTCTTTGCTGGTGGCAGCGTGCTCACCATCTCCAGCGTCCAGCCAGACTCGACAGGCAGCTGGGAGTGCCTGGTGAGCACTCGGCGTGGGAACAGCACACGGGCCGTCCATGTGCTGGTGCTGCAGAGGTCTGCTGAGCACTGCCCACCGGATACAGTGACCAACAACAAGGGCAAGTTCAGGTGAGTGCTGTCAGGGAAGGACTGCTGCGATCGGAAATGTCCGAATACTCCATCATCTGCTGCAGTTTTGGGCAATGGAGGACCTGTGCGTGTGTCTTTAACATAGCCGCGGCAACTACATGGTATTTAATAACAGTAATGTTGTTTATTGTTGCTGTGACCAATGTGATGCAACTTCTTCTGTCTCCGCTGGCTCGTCAGTGACATCTACTGGTGAAACATCGCTAGTCCATCTCTCCTGTCCAGTACTGTAATATCATTTATTATTTTCTTATGGAACCCGTACCAGCACCTGTGACTTTTACCTCAGAGGTACAGGAACATCTCTGGATGCTCCTAAAGTAAAACCAATTAAACAGACTTTTAGTTTTAAGGTGGGGATTTCAAATCACCATTATATTTTACATTGGACAACATTTACTATTAGCTGTGCCGCTTATCTCCTTACTACCCAATAAGTACACATTCAGTGCTGACCAGAAAGTTCTAGGGACGCTTACAGAATTCGGTAAAAATGTTGTAAGTTTATTAGATTCACAACAAAAATCTATTATGAAGCAACGTTTAACATATCTTCACATTTCGTCTGCTCAGACATTTTCCTTTCATTAAGTGTTTCATTAAGTGTGATATTTTTTAGACTGACTCATTCAATTCTGTTATTACCATTTTGCTGTTATTTGCAATTAGAGTCATTAGAATCATTATGAATACTTAAAACTACTGGTTGTTCCTAATTTTTTATATATATATATATATATATATATATATATAAAATTAGGAACAACCAGTAGTTTTAAGTATTCAGAATGATAAATAAATAAATAAATATATCGGTATATATATTCATTATGAATATATATACCGATATACTTATTTATTTATTTGTAAGCAAATGAATAAAGTTATGATTTTTGTTATAAAACCCAAAACACTTGTGATATTTTTCCTGAATTAGGCAAGTGGCCAAAGACTTTCTGTGAGCACTGTTAAGGAGAATAAATTATGAGCTGATTATCAGCAGAATGCATGGAGCTGTCGGCCACAGGGTTAATTATTGTTATTGTCGTTCTCCAGGTGGCCGTGGACTCTGGCTGGGATAACAGCCTATCTGCCCTGCAGCCGGGTGAGCTCAGGAACCGGCCTCTACGGCAGCGTCCCCGGAGAGGAGCACAGGGCCTGGCGGAGGTGCGAGCGGGACGGCATCTGGGCCCAGGGCGACTACTCAAGCTGCCAGTACCTGAAGGATGTCACCCGTGTCCTCTTCATCATCAACCAGGTTACAGCAAAACCGCTCACACGCCTCTGCTTCTGCTCTGTTTCGCAGTGTGAGGACCTCGGTAAAGGCCGACCGCAGACAAGGCCGACCACAACTGAAACCTTCTTGGCTCTCATCTTGTCAACGTATGAACTCCTTGCAAATGCTCTTCAGGCCATTTTTAGGGTCGTATTTGAAATAAAATTACTAAAATGCAGGAGCGTCAGAAGCATTTTGAATGTGGGGAGGGACACACTGGCATAAAGCTAACATTTTATGCTAAATTTGGGGGTGTCCAAACTAATAATTATGAAATGTGAGGGGGACACGTCCCCCTCAGATTTAATGGTGGTGTCGCCCATGACTGTATGGGAAACAGACTTAAAATGTCCCACTCTACCTACACTACTGGCCAAAAGTGTGTAAACAATTCTATTTTTAGAGATTGCAGAACTTTATTCAATTGTTGCTCCAGTTACTTGATAATTGATCAAATGTATGATTTTACAAATATCATACACTGGATGGTTTTATGAGGAACTTGAACAACAGTTAAATAAATATGTGCAATCTCTAAAAATTGGAAGTGTTTACACAGATTTTTGCAACTCACGTACGCAGAAGATTTATACATTGCTTTGTGAACAATGCAATGCTATCAGGTGAAGATCAATGATCAAGGCTTAATCCGGACCCGATTTTCATTGTTAAACATAAAAAAATACAACATAATGGGGGATGAAAGCAAGTTCGGGGGGGCCAACCCCCCCAGTAGCCTTACTTAGTGAGGTCTGTGGGGCCCATCAGGCATTTCTATAGTTCAGCATCTCCTTGATGACTTTCTCCCAGAAGTCCTCCTCTGACTAGAGTCACTGACATCAGAGATCAACTGAACGCACCCTCGAGTCGTCTGTCAATGCGACAGTCACAGTGTGAAGGTTGATTAGGAGCTGCAGGATTTCACTAAGGTATTCTTTATTGACATGAGCAAATGCCGTGTCATTTTCAGGTCTAAGGTTAATGCATGTATGCCCATATTTTACCACATAAAGGAACAGATGGTTCATTTTCATACTACTTCAGAAATCCTACTTTGGAAAAAATGCGAAGATCGTACACGGTCTTCAAAACTGGGCTGTTTAAGGCTGGAAATCCAGATCACCAAGAGAAGCTTGGCACCGGAGGATTTTCTCTAATTTACGTTCCCTCAGCGAAAAACCCTTTACGCTTCACTGCATCTTCTCATTTTCAATGTATTTGTTTCTCAGAAAAGACCAACAGTCTGTAGCAAAACCAGATTTTTGTGGCCTATCTTTTATGGCCAATGATTAGTAGATGATTATTACTAGCAGGGGGTCCACTGAGCAGTTCATGCCTGTATATATATCAGCCAATGCCTTGATGAGGGACAATCAACAGATGCTGGTCATCTCCCCCAGATGCCCCTGAACCTCACCAACGCAGGGACCATCGCCAGGCAGCTGCTGTTCTACACTGAGGAGGCTGCCAGCTTCTTTGACAAGATGGACATCATCTTTGTGGCTGAAATGATTGAGAAGTTTGGCAAGTTTGCTGGGACATATAAGGAGGTGGGTTCTGCTGATAATTCCTTGATGATGGCTTGGTCAACCATATTTTGATGAGTGACTATTGCTACGTGATCACATTTAAGATATGAGCCATCGGTGTTGTATGGTATTGGTTCTCAACACAGTCCTTGTGGTCTTGGGTCCTAAAACTTTTCAGTGAAGTTTCTGGGAATCTAGTGAAGTATGATGAAAAGACCGACATCAATTTTCATTTGACTGTCGAGGAAACCAACATGTACTTAAATACAGCTGAAATAATTACAGTGCAGTTCAATGAGATAAGAATAGTCAGTAGGTGACGTTGAATAGCGATTTTCACACTGCAGTTCTGAAGCACAATTTCAAATACAGAATAATTAGTAGAGAACCAAGAGCAGTTTTAAGGTAATACTGGCTCCTGTAGCATAGTCTTGCTTCAGGATGTGCGGAACAGATAAATCACAGTTTGAGAGTTTTACCTGCATCGGTTCGCTGTCCTCCATGCAGATGGTAAAACGCCATATTTTGTCATTACCCTTGTGTTCCTGAACCCGGATTCTGACGCCGCTGCTCCCTGTGGTGTCGAGAGGCTGAATTTACCCCTCCTTTTCATGGTAATGATTTTGAGGGAGCCATCTGCCCTTAGCTCTCGGAGATGAAGGAAGGCCCAGGCAAGCAGGTGGAGGGGGATGATGGATCTTGAGAGGGGTCATTACCTGCGGCTCACTCCGCTTATCAGTTGTCTACCCTCAGACAGCTGGGGTACTCGGGATCCTGGCATGTGGCTCCGCTGTGTCACATGACCAGGGAGTAACCCTAACGCTCCCACACTACCCCACTAACTACTGCCACTCAACCAGCTGAAATACTACGCTAAATCCTCTTTAACTGCCTCCCTGCTGACATTCACAATTCTCCTGGCACAGAGGGCAGCTCTACTCTTCTGAAACAACGAACAGCTCCTCCTGCTGGCTTTCTGGAGGAGCTCCATGTTTGTCTCCCCTGTCTTTTATTTCTTTTATCATTTGCTCTGCCTTTTCACTTATTGAGAAACCCCGCCCCCCTAATAAAACCAATAGCTTTTCCTCCAACCTGATGCTTAATTTTCCTCTGTGATTGGCCCTGTCTTATGGTTTCTGCTCCACCCAGCCCCCAGTCCTGCCCCCCCCAAAAAAGACCCCAACCATTCCTCCTGTCTCAGCATCATGTGGTCCCATACACCCTCATGTAAATGGGCTTACTACCCCCCCCCTCCATCCCGCTGTATGATATCCCACAATGCTTCACTGCACCTTCATACTCATGGTCCAGCTGCTCTCAGGCTGAACAGAGTGGCCTTGTGGCATTTAATCCCCAGTGGGATCGCAGTGACAGTTGCAGATAGCATGTCGGTGGGAAGCCACAGGAGCAAGTGGACCACTGTCTGGGTAACATGCTGTGACAAGAGAGCTGGCCTCATTCCAGTGGCCAAGCTATATCGGCACTGACAGGAGAGCACCTGCAGGGGACGCCGTCAGTCATCTAGGGCTCAGTAGCCAATCAGAATTATGGGGCACACTGTATTCTGGTATTTCTGCATCCAGTAGTTCACATAAATGTGATGGCGTTATGACAGACTACTAAAATCACACCAGTGGAGAACTGGAGAATAGTTTCTTATCAGGAGGTAAGGAAGGTGGTGCCCATGCCTGAGCTTGATGGCCTTATGGTGAACCGGGGCCTGGACAAACGGCTGAGCTTCAAGTGCAATGCGACCAGCACCCGAAGGGGTAGGGCTAGGGGTGTGTACTTGGGGGATTTGGGTCTTTTTCAGGGCCACAAACATAGAGACACGTGCTATCAGCACACAAAATTCACATAAGAAGATTGTGTTGAAATGCCTAAACATGGCTTGACAAGAATGTTGCTACTGAAGATGGCTCTTGGTAAATTTTTAATATTTCCAGGTTTACGCAAGGGTTCATTGCAGCTGTAGTGGAAAATTACCACCAAGCACTCTGTCTGATGGTTCCCTGACCGGGAATTGACCCCGGGCCGTACCGAATCCTAACCACTAGACCACCAGGGAGCCATCAGACAGCACGCTTGGTGGTAATTTTCCACTACGAGTATGATCATTCTCGAATAACGGTGATGTTTTCCAGCAGCCTTTGGTACGGTAGTGGCACTGACCTGATGTGACGCCGCTGCACTTTGCACGCCCGCAGCTAGGGGATGTGATGGTGGACATCGCCAGTAACCTGATGCTGGCGGACAGCGAGCTGCTGCGACTGGCCCAGCAGGAGGGGCGAGCCTGCTCCCGCATTGTGGAGTGCCTGCAGAAGATCCAGGGCCACCAGGTGCACTAGCGAAGCCTTGAAAGTTGGTCGCAGAGAACATGTGATGTGTGGTGAAGCCATTCGGTCTCTTCCGTTCATCTGGGTCCATCCATCCAATACAGCATCACTGCATTTGGATGTGTGCCAACTTGAGTCACTTAATAGAGCTCCGGTCCACTTTTATGGAGCTTGTTTCAAACATTTTTCGTCCTTCATGTCGAGAAATGTTCCTGTGCTCTTCTGTTTGTGGCCCTTTGGCCACAGATCAGTACTGCATGTTTCCAAACAATTTTGTATACTTGGCTCATTTCACCCTTGACTGAGACTAAAAAGTAAAATATAAGAACCACCCTAGAGCATAAGGACTAGAGATTTCCTTCCACAGCTTCAGAATTTTAGCTAATCCAACTTAAATCAGGAATGAGACAGTCCGGGCTGGCAGAAAGCCAGAGACATCACAGCTATCTCATGTCGCCTGAGGTAGAACAGGGGGCACAGCGTGGTCACTGGCACATGCTTGACATTGCAGGCCTCCCGTAACATCGCCCTGGAGGCCCACATTCTCCGAGCCAGCAGCTTCGATGGCATGACCTGCATGCTGTTCCAGAAGGTGGCTCCAGATCGGGGAGCCTCCCGTGAGCTTGGTGGCCGCGAGGCGGACGGGAGCCTGGACAAACAGCTGAGCTTCAAGTGCGACGTGACCAGCAGCCATTCCAGTGCAGCCCTCAAGGTCTGTTGGCCTCCATTGTAGGCCATTTGGGGCTACAGTGTGGGCTATAGTGGGTTTTTCTTGAAGGCACTGGACATTGGTTGATCAGCTCTCTTATTAGCATCTTGCTGTGTTTGTAGTGTATTTTATAGCTCCTATTCCAATGCTAACTTGCACCTTGCTTTTGTTACATGCAGGGGTTACATCGGAAAACCCTTCTTTCTCAATTTATGCTTAGTTGACTCCTCTGCATGGCTTGCACATCATATTGGGCACAAGTTCCTGCTAAACATATAGACATAAACGTAAATCCCACAGAGATTATCATGTAAAATAAACCTTAGATGGATACTAAAGAGAAAGGAGCATTAGAGAGATGCTTTCTCAGTTCCAATCTAAAGCTTCTTTTTTAGGTTTTACTGAGCTTACCATGGTTAACGGACTCGTCCATGTGACATACTGTAGCTATGATGCTCCCCTCTCGCTCATTTGCTAGAACAACATGGTGGAGGCGTCTATCCAGCTACCGGCCTCGCTGCTCTCCCAGCTGCCAGGTTCCGGCCCAGATGAAGATGTCCACAGGCTGCAGCTGCTGGCCTTTAGAAATGGGTGGCTTTTTCCATCCATGGGAAACTCGGGCAACAGGACGATCGTAGCCACACCAGTCATCCTCATCCAGATAGGTGCATGTGAAAAGCCTTACAGTAAAAGCATGTAACATGGGTCACAGGGCAAGGATAAACACATTTACGGAGTGTCAACATTAAGCGAAAGTAACTACACCAGCACCTCTAGAGTCCTGCCGCGATCGTGCCACTACTCCTTTGTGCCACTCCCCATCGCTAACTACGTGTGGAATCCCTGTGTTACCAGCTGTATCTAGTCTTGTTTAATCGAGTTCGTGCCTCCCTGCTCAACTTTCCCTAGTTCTGTCATTAACGTCATTACGTGTTTTTGTATTATTTGTATTATTTAGCTACAATGTAATTTATTTAGCTAGCAAACTTTATTATAATTTAGCTACCAAATCTATTATAATTTAATTGATTATGATTTATTATGATATAATTTATTATTATTCAGCTATTATATCATTCATTCATATCATTCGTGTTTTATCAAGTTATGAAGTTTAAGGTTAGTGATAGTTGGCCGGACTCTGTTTGTTTTCTAAAGTTTGTGAGGTTTTATTGTAGAATTTGCTAAGAAAGCCTCTGCACCATGCAGATGAGCATCCTGAGACGGCCCTGCACAGCCCCGTCAACGTCACGCTCCGCCGAGCGAGCCACGGCTCCGACGGCACCGCTGCCCGCTGGAACGTGAGCCTGATGGGCGGCCAGGGGGACTGGGAGCCCACCAGCGGCCGCCTCCTCCACGCGGACGCCAATTTCACCACCATCTCCTGCGGCCGGCTTGGCGGATACGCTGTGCTGATGGTGAGGCTCGCATTCCCCAATATCCTGCACTCTTGTATACTGTATATGCAGCTTCTGATCTGCTGCGGTTATTAAGGTGTGCGTATCTCCTCCAGGATCTGATTGGAGGGGAAGACTTCGCCTCCGACGCCGCTTCGCTGCACCCTGTGGTCTATGCCACGGCAAGCGTCCTGCTGCTCTGTCTGCTGCTTATCCTCGCCACTTACACTTTACATCACAAGTACTCGTCCCCATGTTTTTGCTACAACGTGCTTCAGTTTTCTGCTCATCTGCTACTATTCAGATCCTCACTTAATAGGCTTTAATACTCTGTCATCTTCTAAATCAGTGGTTCTCAACATTCTTTCAAGGACCCCTTGTGTCCAAGAAAACATGTGTGCCCCCCACCTACACAGGTTATAATATCGTTTCTCTTGTAATTGTTAATGTTTCATAGCCTTTTGGTGTGTGTCCCATGTTTGAAAATAGTACAAGCTATCAGACCATCCCAAAATAACGCACGTAAAATGCCCAGTTATTGAACTAAGTCACAATGATTCCCCACCTTTACCTTCCACCAGCTTCCGTGAGACGCCGCTAACTGAATGGTTCAATTTTACCTTTGAATTCTGGGATTCTGCACAATGTGACAACCAAAGCTCTCGTGCTGTGTACAATCAGGAAGGAATGCTATTAGTTTCCATGAAAAGTCTTTGATTGATATAGACCCAAGACAAATGTTGTAATAAATGTTTATTGAAATAAATGTTATTGTGTCATCCTATATCTCCTATTGAAAACACATTGATGGCGATATTGTACATTTTTCCATGCTTTGCAAGTAAATTGCATGACACCCCCCCCGTCCTTACTGCAGCCGCCCTGTGGGCCGCGCCCCTGCCCCCAGTTGAGAACCATTGTTCTAGAGGAAATGATTTTGCTTGGTGTCTTCCAACAGTAATCAACTGTATCTGTCTGTGTAGATTGTTTTTATAACAATCTAGCAAGAATTTTCTATTCAGTTAAATTCAATTCATTCATCGTTCAAGATCATACAAGACGCGAAAATGTGTGTCACACAAGCCATCCTTGCATTTCTTTGCACGCCAGGTCTGTTCAAGTCAGCCGTAAGAGCTGGCACATGCTGGTCAACACGTGTCTCCACATGTTCCTGACGTGTGCTGTGTTTGTGGGCGGCGTTACTCAGACGCACCAACCGAGCGTCTGTCAGAGGGTGCGTATCGCCTCCGAGGGCCCCAAAGTATCCGATCCGTTACATTTGTATAACTTTAAGCTCCTTTGCGGAGAGTCGTAAACCAAGCGCATCCTCTGGGAATTTTGAGCTTAAGGACCGTGCTCCGCAGGTCCACTACTGCAAAGCCATGTCTGCAATTTAACATCTGATCGAAGTCTTAAGATTATTCTGTCATCAAACAGACTGCCTAACATCAAGTGATGACCACAGGTATGCATGGCTTAACACAGTTGGCCCCGGAGAGTAGACCCTCATTCATCTTACTGGTGAACACTCATTTAACAGTAATCATGTTAACTAGCTAGTTGTTACTATTCCTGTTACTCTGTTGCTATATCCACTATACAATACACACATTGTGCAATATCATAAATTTCTCTTTATTTTCTACAGAATTCCACACAGGACGATCTTTTCACTGTTTCTGTTTGGCTAATATATATAATATGGTTACTGTTTAATACTTTTTAAATATCTTTTACTGTATAAATGTATAGGTTGTACTACTGTAAACCTGCAATTTCCTTATTAAGGAATAATAAAGAATCCATCCATCCATCCCTTCCTTCCAGGTTGGCATTGTCTTGCACTTTTCCTCCCTGGCCACAGTTTTCTGGCTGGGAGTCACTGCACGCAACATTTACAAGCAGCTGACCCGCAAGGCCAAGAGCTCAGAGCAGTTGAATGAGACCCCCGCCCCAGTCAAGCCCATGTTGAGGTAGGAGCACTCCCCAAAGTCTGGTGGGGGGGGGATTATACCAAAAATTATACCACGTCTTCTTTTGGTTACAGTGTCTTAGAGCAGTGATTCTCCAAATTCTACACTGTGAATCACCTCAGAAAATCATATGCTCTCCATCCACTATAATGACCGCTGTTTAAACTCAGTATACCACTAGAGGGAGCTTGTGCGCCACCTGTGCTGTGCAGACCATAGTTAAAGAATCCCAGATTTAGACCTTGTTTAAGGAATCCCTGAAAGGCAACTATTTGCTAAATATCATGGCGATAATGGCTGTTCACATCGTGATAACTAAAACTGCTATCAGGTATGTGGTAGTAATGATAATGATGGTGTTTGAGTAGTAAACACTTTTTTCTGCAGTTAATCTGTGGACCAGAGGAGGATGTCCCACCTTTGATTGTGCCCAATGTTTTTATTTTGCATCCACTGTAGACAGGAATATTTCAGTTTTTGCTTTTCCATTTGAAAATATTCCTTTGTAACAATAACCAGGGGCTAAAAATGAAAAAAGACTGCTGAATATGACTGAAGTGTTTCATTGATGTGGAATCATTTTCATGCTACGCAACACTGTGCATAAAAATGTGAGCATGTATGGTGAGCGACACCTCGCTTATTAGTCAGGGCTAACCTGGGCGTCAGTGTGGTTGTGACCAACTGTTCTGGTGATGAGCTGACACAGAGGGAAGCTTCCCTGTGATTGGCTCTGAACACAGAAGTGATCCCCACAGGTTCTACCTGATTGGCTGGGGTGTACCGATCGCCATCTGTGGTATTACTGCGTCAGCTGACATGAAGAACTACGGCCAACAGGGCGGCGCAGCATAGTAAGTAATGGGAGCTTCTGTCCATTGTGCCGTTCCGCCTCTCCAGTGGCAGCAAGGCAGAACACTGGCCTTATAGCACAGTGACATGGTGATATGCCCATGCATCCATATTACCCAGTCTGCCACCTAGCTGCCAGTACTTGACAGTAAGGTTTTAAAATCACTTTATTAAAAATAGTTCAGAGGAAAATCATTTTATGTGATCCTCCATCTTCCAGCTGCTGGATGGCGAGGGAACCCAGCCTAGCTGCTTTCTACGGTCCGGCCTCTGCCGCTGCCCTGGTGGCCTGCCTGTACTTCCTTAGTACCCTGGTGCAAATGAAACGCCATCCAGGCCGACGCTATGAGCTGAAGGAGCTGGCTGAGGAACGGCAACACGTGACGGGAGAAACCCCCCAGGGCGTCCCACCCGTGGCTGTGGAGAACGAGCATTCGTTCAGGGCCCAGCTGCTCGGAGCCTCGCTGACCCTGCTGCTGTCTGCGCTGCTCTGGGCAGCCGCCGCGCTGTCCGTGTCCCAGGACACTCCGCTGGACCTGTGCTTCTCCTGCCTATTTGGGGTTCTGGCTCTGGCCACAGGGACCTCACTGCTGCTGCACCACTGTGGATACAGGGAGGACGTGAGGCGCCTTTGGGCTTCGGCCTGCTGTAGCAGGAGGCGAGACGACTCAGGCCAGGTCATGTTCAGCGCGGCTAATGGATCTCCGCCCCTGGTGCCAGCTGGCAACACGGGGTCCTTATCAACCAATGGGAGCGCGTCCAGTGCAAGGAACTCCTCCCAGGAGTGCAAACTGACCAATCTGCAGGCGGAGGTGGTGCAACGTAAGCCCCTCCCACTACCCAGTAATGGCACCGCCGCCCTTCTGGACTGCAGCTTGACGGAGCACTCTTTGGACAACGAGATCCAAATGCATGTGGCTCCGATCGAGTCATCATCCCGGGTCGACTGGCGCTCGGGGAGGTTGCAGAGGAGTCGGACCCGGGCCCAGCGACTTGGCCGGCTGGAGGCACTGCGGGGGTACGCTTATGACGTACCCACCAGTGTAGACGGCAGTGAACAGAGGGGGCCATGTGGGAGCCGACAGGCTTATGGGGGCCACTTTCAGAGCCGGAGCCAGGGACATTTGGACAGCAGTGACACCAGCACCCCGCTACCCCGCCGATGCCGCAGCGTGGACAGGCAGTGGAGCAGCTTAGGGGCTAGCATTGGGGCTAGCGTGCCTAGCGTGGGGACTAGCTTAGCATCTAGCATTGGGGCTAGCGTGCCTAGCATGGGAACTAGTTTAGCGTCTAGCATTGGGGATAGTGGACTTAGTGTAGCAGTTAGCATGCCGGCTAGAGAGGCTAGCAGCACAAGCACAGCTAGTAGCTGTCCTGGGGAAGGAGAGGCAGCTGGAGGCTTTGAGTCAAACACAAACATGAATGACATAAAACAGAGCATGGAGGATGGTGGCCAGTCTGGGTCACATGGGCCCAACCTGGCCAATCAGAATGGATCAGTTATGGACAACGGGAGGGATGGGCTCTTACTTACAGCAGATAACCCTACCAATATGAAAATCTCAAAATGGAAACATGAAACCACTGTGTAGCAATTGTTCTTTCCTAAAATTGTGCCTCATTCTCTGCAGTGTGAGGTTCCCATTAATTCAAATAGAACATCCTGTGTCTGACAGATGTTAGCAAAAATGCGAATTGACCTAATTTAAATGCAGAACAACACCATATTCATTATGATGTAAAGGTGTCATATTACAGGCCTGCCTTTCTGATTGCCCTTCTGATTATCTGATTGCTCTCATTGTACTTTTCTGTACAGAATTATTGCATGGCTCATATCTGTATGAAGGTATATCATGTCAAGTCTCATGATTCTGTGTGAAGGTATTAATTTTATAATAAACTGAGTATCTTTTTTGCACAAGCTCTTGATATACCTATGCCTGACAGAACAGCGTCTGCCTTGAGGATCTTCAATGACATTTAGATGATTAGTTGAAAGTGACTAATTTCTGTTTATAAACCAGCATGTTCTACAGAGAGCTGCCGCCCAATTGAAAAGTTAAACTGGGTGGAATGTGGATTTTTCTAGATGCTGGAGCCTGAACCGTTTCTTTATAAGAGCCGGGGGGGGGGGCTGTGTGTGATGGACGGCTCTGACGGAAATGTGTGGCGGCCGTTGGGAAGCGTCACAACCTAACGGTGTGAGTCACTGTCAGGGTCGATTTCTAGGAAGGCGAGACGTGTGGTGGCCGATAAGGCGGGTCCCTTATATGTGTCCCTGGACGCTGTCACATGCATATGACAGGAGGCCAAGTTTATGGGACGGAATCAGAGGAGCAACGTCCCTGGTTGTGCAACTGAAATACTCTGTGACCCTCCGAAGGCCCAGCAAACTCACAGATACCTGCACTGCTTCCTGTCTGCTTCTGTAGATAACAGGCACCTTCATTACACACATAGCCCACTTAGCCATTATTTACGTAGCTCTTTTCTTATTTGAAATTCGGTTCAAAGTGCTTCACGTAAGGATTAAAGATAGGGAACAAAGACAGAGAAGCGCTACAAAATACAGCTGTGGCCGAAAGTTTTGAGAATGACATGAATATTAATTGTCATAAAGAGCCAATTAGGACGGTTTTAGAATCTCTGTTTTCATAAGTTTCTGGGTGTTTCTCAATATGCGTACTTGACCATACTTGTGATGGCGCATACCTGTTTTATGTCATCTTCCAATGCCGAACACCAGTTTAATTGCTACTGGTACACTCCATTTGAACCTGGAACTGGGAGTTCCTATTCTGAAATTACAAATGGAATGCCCTCTGACTTGAAAGTCAAAGTAATCTATACGACCCCAATTTCAGAATTCAAGAAAAGTCTATGCCCTTTATCAACAGAAGAGAAAGCACTAGTTATATACTGTTTATTAGCACTTATGTATTATGTTTCAATAAGCTGAATATGCAATACTGTCCGAGCGCTATCTGTTGCTAAGCTGTTTGTTTACATGTAATGCGTTGCTATGAACCAGTGTCACTAACAATGGCTACCAATGAACCTGGCTAGAACTGACTTTACAAATGACTTTCTAAATGACTTTACAACTTGTTTTACTGGTATGAGGTTAACTCTGGTGTGTCATACCCAGCTCCGAATTTCAACCTCAATCACACCTGCCTGCTACAATTCCTGAGCAAGCTCTGCATTGGTGATGCCCCTATCCTACAGTTGAATCAACTTTAGGAGATGGTCCTGGCACTTTCTGAACATTCTTGGGCGCCCTCAAGCCTTCTTCACAACAACTGAACCTCTCTCCTTGAAGTTTTTGATAATCCAATAAATGGTTGATTTAGGTGTAATCTTACTAGCAGAAATATCCTTGCCTGTGAAGCCCTTTTTATGCAAGGCAATGATGACTGAACGATGTGCATATAGGTGCCGTGAGATGGTCTCGAATTTTCTCTAGGGTGTTTCTTGGCCTTGTGGCTCCAGGGATGGGATCCAGGCCCACCATGACCCAGAACTAGGTAGACTGTTGAGAGATGGATAGATGGGTGAACATAGACGTATGATTTATGAATTCAACATACCCTGCTGTAAAAGGAATTTTGTATTTATCATGAGCAGCAAGAGCATGGCTCACAGTTCGAGGTTTGTTGCCATGCTTACACAGTTCAATGCCCATCCTCTTTGGGCCATCAGAAAGTGTGCAGAGAGGCAGAAGCAGGGGGCGACAGGCGGATCAATGCATGGGGCAGCTCAGTGAAGGCAATGCTGAATGACTACAAGTGGGTCTTTGTGTCCGGGGAGATCTTGTAGAAAGACAGGGTGCCAGCCTGGAAGTCCAGGTACACACCCAGCGTCTCTAATTCATAGGGTGGACCCTGCAGTCAGACTTTCTTCCTGCTGTGACATAACGTGTTGCCGCCCACATTACAGCAGTCGAGAACCCAAGACATCTTATATGAATCAAGACTACGCTTCCATGGTAATCCTCAGTATGCCACCCCAGCTTCAACATACCCTCTGACCCTGACCTCCCAATAACAGCGGCCGGGAAGACTCTCCCGCGATATCACTTGAAATTCATTCTGAAACCTATGTGGGTGACTGGGATACCTCTCTCTCCACTTGTTTTCACATGTCACCGTTCAGTTCCCATCAGACAGGGACAAGGACCTTTGTGCAGTTAAGGGATCCAGACTGATACTGCATAAATCTGCGGGTCACATAATAAATACTGGTTATGAAAGATACTTGTGCCTTTGGCTTGTAGGACATGGCATTGATGTACCACACATGAGAAACGTACTACACAGAAGGAATAACATGCAAACAATGCAAAGGTGTGTGCAGGAATATACACTATAGAGAAATGGGTTAGATCGTGTCAGAGTGCCGTGTATTTATGTAAAAAACTTACATTTTTGCAGCCCTGGCTTGTCTCTGTTCTCTCCAAAATGATCATCACTACAACTTGGCAAAATCAGAATGACGAGGGTTGGATGATTGACAGCACTGATATGTGATTGTCTCCACACATCCACATTAGCAGCAAAGGATTCTTTGAAATCAACCAGTATCCCCTGATGGACAGGGGCAGCGACAGTAGCCAATCGGGAACACTCACAAGAGCTTCTCCAGTACACAGCTGGGAAGCTCCTGCACAGCAGAGATCATTGTCAGTCCAGAGTCACCCAGGTGATTGTAGCTCAGATCCAGCTCTCTCAGGTGTGAGGGGTTTGAATGAAGGGCTTGACTCAGGAAAGCACAGCCTTCTTCTGTGACCTGACAGCCTGACAGTCTGCAGACAGGAAGAATGACTGACTCACGTAAATGTTTACTGTGGGTTTGACACCTCACTGCGATAAACTCGAGAACTATGCAGAATCACTGCTTCAGTGCAGCATCTGAGTTTTCACTTGTCATCCTCTTAATCAAGCCTCTTTCAATCACAAGCCATAAATAAACCTCCATTACAGCTACATGAATGTTTAATAATCTTGTGCCTTCAAATTTTTCATTTAAATTACAGTGGTACCTCAGAACTCAAACTTAATCCGTTCAGAACTCTGGTTCAAATCCTAAAAAGATTGAATTTTCCCCATAAGAAATAATGGAAATGAATTACTTGGTTCCCGGCCACAAAAAATTACGATTAAATATGCTTTTTTTTGCATTTAAACACAAAATGAACAGGATAAAACAAAAAGTGCATTTTTTCTTAATACTACCCCTGTCCTGCCCTGATCGTCCGCTCCTTCTGTGTGCCATGCCCCCTTGTTAACCTCATGTGGAATCCCCATGTGATCAGCTTGTTGTCAGCTTGTTTCTGGTTGTTGTCATTAGTCCTCTGTATTTATTCTGCATTTCAGTTTGTTTCCCCAGTCCGGTCATTGTTCTGCCTGTTCTCAATTAAACCCCGTGTTTCCTGATCGCTTGAGACCTGTCCCTGCTTCCCAGGTCCCTGCTCAGCAGATTGTGACAACCCCAAGCTATGCCCCAACGCTGCCCCAACACTAGACTATGCCATGCGGTCCATTTTTTATTTGTATTATTACTCTGTATTTGTTAATTTATTTGTAAATCGCAAACTTTTAGGTTGTAACATTTGTACAACCATTGCGTAACTTTTTGGTGAGCAATGGCTATCAAAGTGATATTCAATAAAAAAACACTGTCACCAACAGACGACGCTATCACAGTGAATGAGAGGATGAGACTGAAGTGATACCTTTGTTTCCGTTGAGGGACATGTCACGTGATTCATTTCTACGCACGTATAAGTTATCTTAGGTCCGCGTCCATGGTTCGACTTCTGAGATTCAGATCGAGTTCTAGGTATTTTTTTTTCGAACTAGTTCGACTTTTAAGCAATTCGAATTCTAATGAGTTCAAGAACTGAGGTGCTACTATATTTTAAAACTCTTTGAATATTTATGCCTATGTAGTAAATAATGTATAATTTTACTGCCATTCATAAATAAAGAATTAATATACTTAAGATAAACAGCTAACAAACACCCGAGGCACTGTAGTCCGCACTTGGGACTCTTCGAGTCTTTGAGGTCATTGTCTCCCAGTTGCAGCTCCCTCAGCTCAGAGCTTGCAGAGTGTAACAGCAAGGCCAGATCTCCACAGCACACCTCTGTGAGGCAGCAGTTACTCAACCTGTCAAGAAAAGACCCCCAGCTGTTAGCCAGGAGTGCCATTCACCCACCCAGACTCGTGTGAAAATAGTATGTGAGGCCCTTTATATCTAGAAGAAAAGGAACTATTTGGAAAAAAGTGTACTCACTTCAACTTCTCAAGTTTACAACGTGCACGGATCAATTTGGTACAAAGCACTCGCACACCACAATCTCCTACATCATTGTAGCTCAGATCCAACTCTCTCAGGTGTGAGGCGTTTAAGCTCAGAGCTGAGGCCAGGATCTCACAGCCTACCTGAGTGAAATAACAGCTCGATAGCCTGGAGAAAGGAGAGCAAAACATCCTGCAATTCAATTTCAATTCAATTTATTTGTATAGCATGTTATTCACAACATTACATCGCCTCAGAGCGCTTTACAGCATCCCCACCCAAAACCCCCAGTGAGCAAGTCATAGGTGACAGTGGGAAGGAAAAACTCCCTAGAAGAAAGAAACCTTTGAAGGAACGAGACTCAGAGGAGGAGGCCAACCTCCTGGGGCTGGCAGAGAAAGTCAAAGTCCCAGTTTACAATTTCCCAGTCTTAACATCCTGCAGATCGTCTTTCAATTTGAAACAAAACAAATGTTGCGATCTGGAGTACTCACCAAAGTGTCTGTAGTCTGCAAAGTGCTGTGGTCTGGTGTACTCACCGAAGTGTCTGTAGTCTACAGTGAGGACTACTCAGTCCAGGAGCCAGAAGCTTCAGTCCTGTATCCTCCAGCTCACTGTAGCTCAGGTTGAGCTCTCTCACATGGTTAGTTACATTGAGAGCTGATGCCACTAATCCAAATGATGAATCTCTAAGATTACAACTGTCTAGCCTGCCCATTGATGAAAGAAGGATGTTAGTTACACAATTACACAGGTATGTTCTTGTCCAATAAAACTTCCATGGCAGAAACAATCAAGTCACATGACATGTACTGTACTCGAGTCTGTCTGCACTGCTGTGCAGACAACTAGGTAACTAGCAGGTAACCACTTACTGAAACAGCAGAACAACAAGACTGTAAAGAAAAAAGGGTTATGCTGGTTTGTGATCATAGATTAGTAAAATAAAACATTTTTCAAAAAACTGATTTAAACTTATTTCTTGTAAAAGCCCAATTTTGTTTTACTAGATTTCTATATGTTTAGATAAATGCTCTAACTGCTATATATATAATGTAGGGCTGTGCAATATGGCATAAAATTCATATTGCAGTATAATTTGAACCATAGATGGTAGACGGTATATATATGATTTGATCTGTAAATTTCAATATAACTGCTTTTGAAAAGGTAACATATGTCCATATCAAAGGCATTGCAGCAGAAAGTTGTATAGTAAACATTTAAAACATTTCGAAGTAGCCATGAACGTGGAATATTTATATTGTGCAAATCTGCAATTATAGAAAAAATATGAAAACATTTAAAGTAACTTGCTGGGATTGCTGCGAGAGAGTGTTGCGCTGCAGCGATTGTTTTGGGATCGTTTGGGATTATTTTTGGAGTGTTTGTGTGCTTTAACTGTTTACGTGGGTGGCT
>JABFEA020000054.1:2520867-2534789 GCA_019775915.2 Cyphomyrus plagiostoma
GTCCCCCTCCTCCTGGCCCCCCCACCCTCAGCACTGGGGCTGAGTGCTTGCCGGTCGGCAGAGCACGCTGCGTCGCTGAAGAGCTCCGAACCGAGTCGTCGCGCAGTGGCAGCGGGGAACGAGGAACCGCGTGTTGAAAATGAGCGGCTGCAGGAAGAGGTGCAAGCGGCAGATCCTCAAAGTCTTCCGGATAATCACAGGCACCCTGAGCACAGGTAAAGTTCACTGCGCAAACGGGAGAATTGTCATGCACTGTAAACGGAGGATGCTTGATGGCTGTGACCTTTGTCTCCCTGAAGTGTCACACGGAGCTTCTCCTGGGGTAGTTTCCAATCACTCTGCTGCAACTGGTTACTGTCAGCCTGCATGTTAACTGATCATATTCCACATTACTGGGCGACGGGGCATTTGAATGGTGTGAAAAGAGCAGCTGGTCTTTGTGGGCAGAGTATGAGGCGCTTTGGATTTGAAACTCAGCGTGAATCGAAGAGGCATTTATGTGAGGAAAACCTTGCGTGTGTGTGTGCGTGCGTGCGTGTGTGTGTGTGTGTGTGTGTGTGTGTGTGTGTGCACACCTCTGTCCTGCACTCAAGGGTGGTTCAGGTATAACTGCCTTACGGATTGTTCTGGACACACCAGCATAAGTGCTTCAGTTCTGAGCTGCCAGCCAGCAAATGCTCACCTGCTAGTTAAATCAAGGTGTGCAATGTGACTTATCCTATAATAAAATAACAGGAAAGCTGTGTACGGCATCTGGGACAGACTCTGGACTAGATAGACAGATAGATAGATACATATATTAATCCCCAAGGAAATAATAGGTTCACAGTAGCAATACACACGCATACATTTAGACAGGTACAACATAGTTACATTGCATCAATAGACAGTAGTGACGTAAAATAAATAATATTAAATAGTAAAAGTGCAAAAAGGGTCAAGCAAAGGGGGGGGGGGGGCTGTTTCACGAGCCTGGTGAGCCGCCGTGTTATGTCCGAGCCGTGTTTAGGCACAAGGTGACCCGTGCTGCCGCCAGAGACCAGCCGCCCAGGACGTGACCCTAAACTTCTAGCTTACGCTCTGCTATCTACTCTGACCCGGTTGCCCTGTTTGCATTTGCTTTGGTTCTTTATTTCCCAGATACAGTTGGGTGCTTTTAAGGCTTTTAAGTAATTAGAGACTGTTGGAAAACCTATTAGGCACCATAAGTACATTTCCTCATAAGATGCTCTCTAAATTATATGCAGGATGTAATGAGATCATAAATACTTTTATAGAGTACAGTATTCAGAGAGTAATTCCAGTGGTACATTGTGGGATCGTCTTGTATATATTAGATAATACTTCTGTGTCTAGCTGGTCTGTTCCGTATCCAGACCTTCTCGTGTGACAGACGTGAGATTCCATTCTACTGTGACTTTAAACAAGTGAGGGGCCACAGGAGAGCAGGCGGGTGGGATGTCCCCCCAGCTCTGGCATCCGAAACCAGAACCACAGATCGTGCTTTATTTGCTCTGCGGTGCTGATTTGCGAGCGGCATCCTGTCAGTGCCTCCGCCATCTTCTTCATCTTCTTCATCCCCGTCCCATAAGAAGGACAGCTTGTCTGATCCACACTCCTGTCTGGGAGCTATTTATCCCAAGCTTCCTGAAAGATACATTTTTACTGTATTCGCGTTCTTGGCGGTAATTCAGTATGCTAGTGCCCCACGCTAACAGCATTCAAAATATGAATACTACAATCGCAGTAGCACCTTCTGTGGTTGAGACCCCCAGAGAACAAGGTACACGAGCGATGAAATAGGGAGTGATGGCACAAGCAGATGGGATGACATTCAGATAATTTTCATTTGTCCCGAGGTTTCAGCAGTAACAATTTAATTTTTGTTTAGCATGTGCCATGATGCAAAGTGACATACAAGTGAAAGCGGTTCAGACAGGCCCTAGAGCAGCTGGGGTTTAAGGGCCTCCCTCGAGGGCCCACAGGGACATCACTCTGCAGGTGCGGGAATTTCAACCGGTGACTTTCTGATTATAAGAACAGCAGCCCGCCCCGCAAAGCCGCATGCCAACATGTCAATCTGGTATAGTAGTTTTTACGGTTAGCCGCCAGAACGAGGATGTTTGAAGTGAAGGCTGCACTTTTATGAAGGTTTTAGAGCTGATTTATAGGCGCCAATGTGAATGAAACTTTGATAAGGGATCTCGGTGCCGATGAGCGCCTCTTCCAATTTGCCAAGAGGAATGATGTGATGGTTAAAGTGTCCAAGGTGGATGATGGTAAAGCCGGGAGATTTCATTTCTTGCATTTAGGCAGTATGGATGAAAAAGAGTAGAAAAAAACAGGCTGTTTACTCACCTCCCTTTCCCTTCAAGCTGAAAAATTAAAAACTTGAGTGAAATAATCAGATTTATTTTTCGACTTTCTTTTAAAGCCTGCTTGCAGTTCATCGCCGGATGACTCTTATGTTTTGGGTCTGCCTAAGGAAACTATTTTTTCTTTTTTAATTTGCTGATTGGTTCCTGTCGTCGCTATAGATCTCTGGGCTTTTCAGGCTGTCCTGAAGTGTTACGTTACGAGGTTCGCAAGATGCGAAGTTCACACTATTCTTGCAGTTCAAATTATTCTTGCTAATTAGCTGCCGGGGTTTGGTTGAACGATTAGCAGTCGTTTCACTGACAGTGAAAAAACGGGCAAGATGTTTTCGCCGATCTTTGATCGCCGCTCTTATGTTTTTCCTAGAAAATCTGGAAATTGCTTTTCTCATAATAAGAACTTCACATACCAAATGTTTCTTATATTTATTGCATATTCTGTAACAGATGTGCACTCATCCATCCATTCATCCATCCATCTATGCATCCGTCTGTCCGTCCACTTTACCAGCAGAGATTTCTAGTCATTACAGAATTCTATGTGAGAGTTCTAAGAAATATACACTAGACATTGATTTTAAGACCTATTTTAAGATTTACATTTAACCTTTGTAAACATGTTTGTGCTTAAGCAATTTCAACTACACAATTTGATCTGTCTTCAGGTGAATGCACTACACGTGGTGTCAAACTCTGTGATTCTGATCAGACAAAAATGTCGGGTTTCGTTCGCCCTGGAAGTGACTCTTCTGGGTGTGAAACCCCCAGTGCTAATGCTAATCGTGCAGGCCTGCTGAGGGGATCAGCCACCTGTCAGGGGGAGGCCGAATCGGGAAGCTGAGTAATGAGTTGGACACCGGCCCTCTCCACTGCCACACACTGTTTCTAGGTTACCAGCTCAGCAACTCTCTTAATGTCACCCTGGAATTAGCTCTGCCTTCCTTTGTTTAAAGGGTTCGCTTCAAAACATCTTTTCATTATGCAAAGCTGGAAAGGGAATCCCAAAATGGGACACAAACACACACACAAATGTCTCTCTTTAATTCCTAAACAAATGACACAACAGGGGCTTACCCGTGACTATACATATGCACTCTACAGCGCTGTGTTCCATAAGCGGTTATCGATATCAATTGTTGATTGGACAGTATATATGTATGTGTGTGTGCATAGTGCAGATATACCTTACCTTGTGGGGACCAAATGATCAAGACCAAATGTCCCCACAATGTGATGAATACCTTTTATTTACTTTTTTAATTATTTTGACCGGTTTCCATTATTTTTCTGCAATCGAAAAACTAAAATAGCAAAAAGTCTTGCATTTGTTTGGTTACTTGTGGTTATACTTATGGCTGGGTGGGGGTTAAGGGTGTCATAGTTAGTATTAGCAATTTTCCTATAGAAATGAATGAGCGGCTCCCACAAAGATTGTTTACGTGTGTGTGTATATATATATATATATCCTGTATCTTCTATAGCATATCCTCTCACAGAAGGTCATAAGGTGGTAGCAGAACTTCAAACACAGATTTGCATAATGTGTCATTCCAGTCGCAGAGTTACGACCCAGCAGACAGTCAATAGCTTCACCAAAAGCCGGAGATAAACGGAGCAGCCAGTGTTACCAAAGAAGGCCTGGGGGTCTTGGCACTGCCAGGGTGACAGTCAGCTGCCAGAGGGATCTAAGGTTTTTGTGTAAGAGCTAATGAATCACTGTTTATGGGGCCCTAGTCTGCTAAGGCTAATGCTACCTGATATCTTCCTTGGTTAACACTGTGCCCACTCACAGCAGCTACATATAATTCATTTTGGGGCTAAATTTTGATTATATTATCAGAGTAAATGGCTATATGTGAAACATTTATATGTGAAGGTAATTAAAGACTAAAATACTGCCTTTTGCCCCGATAGCCTCAGGTGCGTGCATTTATAAAAGTTTGATAAAAGTTGATCATGATTTAATAAATGTAATTATCCTTCCAAAGTAATGAACAAATTAGATCCATGCTCCGACATAATAATTCCCGAGTGGGAAGTCAATCTTCTGAGTTAGTGGATATTATAAAATGTGATTCCTTGTCCCTGTGACGCGATGCTCCACTTTGCTGTCTCTCTGCGCTTTCCGTAGATCTGCATTCATAAGCCGTTCACATCAAATTACTTCAGTAAGGTGAGGTGATGACAAAAAAAAAAAAGCTGCACGCTGGGTTTACAAGCACGCAAGATTTATTATATGATAATTACTGGATGCAGAGAAAAAAATCAATCCACGCGTTTAATTTAACATTTAGTTGGGGATTCATGGCCCACTCTCTTGTGACTGGATCGGCAGTGTTTTGTTTTGTTCAGATAGCTCTAGCTGTGAGGGATTGCGCTGGGAATTAAACCAACGCGTCTCATTTTATCATGCCAATGTAATCAGAGAATAAACACCGGGGATATGAAGAAAGTTCATTACTCTCTTCTGGGATTCCGAGGACCTGATTCATTCAGGTTTATGGGGAACTGAGGGGGGAAAGACTCTTGACACCTGGAGATTGTTTATACTGTTTGAAGTGGCGTGCCGATCCGATTCACCGGCCCCATGGCTACCAGCTGGACTTCACTGAGACAGGGGACTGGGGCGGCGCCGATGGCACAGCTGGTCACCGTGTCCCGGTGAGGTGACCCTCTGTGACCCTCTGTGACCCTCAGAAAGGAATTCTCTGCTCCCTGGCCCAAAGCCCCTTGTCACCGCCAACATAGCTTCAGAGTCCTTGGCAAGAGCTGGGGCTGGAGTTTAGCCGCTATTCACCTCCCTCCCCCCACCCACCCCCAGCTCATGTTGCACCTGTCCTTCTGGCCGGCTGGGTTCCTACTCCTGAATACTTAATGCCAGCCAATGTTTCAGGTTACCGCTCATAAAAATCCTTCAGTTCCATCTGAATGGAGACAAATCACAGTTGAGCTCCAGACGGCTTTGCTCACTTCCTGTCGGGCCAGTCACTAATGGCCCTTGGAGAGGAACGTCTGCACGTATGCTGGCCGAAACACGACCCCCACACCGTAGCGGCAAGGCAAATACAGTATATCCTTGCACTGGCTGCCGCGGTAAATGATCCCTCAGCAATTCCCGCTTTGGACTATGAATGAGTGAATCTACATGCAGGCTCAGCGCGATGTGTGAAAGTCGAAGAGGCTGGTGTTGTGCAAACCTGGGTGTTAATGAAGTGTACCAAGCCTTAAAGAAAACAATATAAAGAAACTGTCACGTATTATGCTACTGGGCGGCCATGTACAAGTCAAATCAACATAATTATCACTCTGGATACACGAACGTTATTCTGGAGATATGCACAGTGTTACATGTACATGCTTCGCTACCTAAGAAGCCCTAAACTTAGATCTACCCTTCCCTGTCCTCCACACCCTTATCTGCTAGGATGAACCTCACGGGAAAGCAAAGCGACCATTGCCCAAATCGTATTAACTGAGCTTTTGACTTTTGAATCAGTTCTGCAAATGCCAGCCTTTGTGGTCTGCGCACCTTTTGTGGGATCACCGATTTGTTGTGTTATTTCAGAAAGGCATTCTGGGTACTCCTGGTGAGGACACCGACCCTAGCACTGCAGTAAGGAGATCAGGCTGCCATTTCTTCTTGACTGATTGATGTCGGTCCTTCCTTTTGCTGGCTGTTCCCCACTGACCCTTGTCAGTGATGTATGTAAATCCATCCACAGTTCAAAGTCACAGAGGACCCCTCTTTCTGTCAAGACAGGCTACAGAACTAGCAAGGAATCCATGCGTTTAGGCTGCATGTCCCTATACTCTCATCTTCAATATCTACTGCATTTTTGGTTTTAGGATACACACACACACACACACACACACACACACACACACACACACACACACACACACACAGAGTCAGGTATGCCTAATTTTATGGGAACCGCTCATTCACTTCTATGGGAAAAATGCTAACGCTAACTATGACCACCTTAACCCCCACCAGCCCTAACCATAACCATAAACATAAACAATTTTGATTGTTTTGATAGGCATACCCGCTCTCTCTCTCTCTCTCTCTCTCTCACACACACACATATTTCTTTTTAAATTTAAAAACACAATGGGAGACATATTCAGCATTTTGGTTATCATCATGGTTTGTGTCTCACAGTTTGTTACTTAGCAGTTTTATTTATTATTTCTTCCTGTTCAAACAACAATACATAACGTTTCCAGAGGATATTTTTGTTATAAAATACAGGTGGATAAATTAATGAGGATGAACTCAAGAAGAGCAGGATAATAGAAGAGTGTGATGCAAGGTATTGTGTTGGTTGTTTTTGTATTTAATAGAGAAACACTCATATCCCCAAAGGCATATTTAAGAATTAAAATTAAAATTTACAGTTTATTTGTGTTTTTCGAATTGTTTCTAGGCAACCCACACAAACCAAATCTCTTACCAATTACGGCCTCGGGCAAATGCAATAGGCTTTTCCCATTTGTGTGTTTGTAAGTGATAAGCACGTCGCTGAAGAGAAATGCCTGAGTATTTTTGGAAGCAGGACATAGAGAAGCCCGTCTGGCTACTGAGTGATTTCGTCTGAGGTTTGTGGTTGGAGACGGCGGCAGGTTTATGAGAAACTCTAATTAAAAATCATTGCAGGAGCAAAGATTGTACCTTGTGGTTTTGCCCCATGCTAATGAAGAAGGATTCATTCCTCACTATTAGATTATAAGGTTCTGGATTCAAGGACACAGGTTTTGTAATATTAAAGTACTACTGAATTCAGTCAAAAAATGGAGCGCCCCACTTTTATTTGCTATCAAGTGCTGTTTATTGTCCGCAGTCCTTGTTATCAGTTTACAATCAAGCTGTGTCTCCCAGCTCTGTTTCTCTATGAACTGTGGCACTGTGTACCTCTAATGAACGCTAAGATCGTGTATTTAGATTATTCGATGATGTTCTCTCGCTTTCATTTGCGTTTCAGAAATGAACTTGTTGTCACAAACATCCTTGATAGCGGCAATAACGTCTCATGCGTGATTAAGTGAATATTTCTGATGTGCTGATTAAAATCAGCCTTTTGTTCTCTGGTATAGAAACTGCCGCGTGTGATGTGTAGGTCTATAAATTTCATGCTTTATGTCCGGAGGGCAGATTCCGCAGAGTAATTCTGCTCTTTATGCCGGCTATTTGCTCAGCAGCAGTAGAGAAGAGAGGCTAATGCAGACTAGCTTTTTCATTTGATGCATTGTTCGTTTGACGCACGCTTCATTTGACGTATCATCGCTTTCATGTTGATTTTATGCAGCGTGTTTGTTCAGAACCTTTGCACAAGTGTTGTACTCTGTGTACATCTGTGGTACTGATGTATTCAGGTTCCCAAAGAGAAACAGAAACCCTAATCAACTGAATAGTCACAGTATCTACATGTAAGATCTATGAATTGAACATCAGTCTGGTTTACAGGTATATACATTTAATATATATAGACTTATTAAACATACATTTGGACAATAGTAATGTGAATTGTTCTCTAGTTAATGCATCCATGATGCATTGCATTTTAGGCAAGAATATTTGGTAATTAGCTGCAAATGGCACTGAGGAAGGGCTGAGTTCTTTGCAAGCACCGGTGTACGGACGACAAAGCTCATTTCCGCTTTACCGTGCCTTTTTAATCGGATCACAGCTGCCTGTCACACAGATGGAGTCTCCTCCCCATCGTCATCCATTCACACATGCGTGTCAGTCACCCTGAATGCTAAACAGACCATCATGGTGCTGTCGGCCTGCAAGGAGAGGACTGCCTGAATCTGTCCCGTCCTTCTTAAGTAGGAGAAAACACACTTTTCCCTCTGATATTGATTTTTTTTTATTTGATCCCACTCCTTCCAGTTATATATAGAAATTCCACTAGGGACAATGAGATAGCATTATCAATTTTCCTAGAACAGGGGTGGCCAATCTAATACTGAAAGGGCCAGTGTGTATGCAGGGTTTCTCTGCTGCTCCCTAATTACATTAGAGGCCTGATTGGCTGAAGAGTCCTCACACCTGGGATTGAACAGCTGACCTACAGGTTATTCCAAACACCTGCACATACACCGGTCCTTTATGGATAAGCCTAGTGACTCCTGGCCTATAGCAGTGTTTCCCAACCTGGTCCTCAGGAACCCCCAGACAGTCCAGATGTTTTTGCTCCCTAGTAGCTCCAGCTAAAATGTGGACTGTCGGAGGCTATGAGGGAGCAAAAATGTGACCCGTATGGGTTGGGAAACACTGGCCTAGATTACGAACTATAACCTGAACGCACTGTCTCCTACACCAGTGGCTCCTAGCAGGCCCACTTGACCTCTCCTTGGGTCTCAATGAAACACTCAGTCACCAGAGCGGCTTACTCCGCTCTAGTATGTATCTTTGCCTATATTAGCAGGTCCATTCATTATTACTGATGACTCATGGATGATTCGCAAACTGGTTTGGAAAGAATATTGTTATGATATTACAAGAAGTGCAACATTCATTCTCTGGTCATTTTTGAGCCTCGTGGAGGTGCAGCAGAAATACAAACAGCCCTAACTCTGTTTACGAAGAAAGGCAGTCCTGACTGTGTATTATACACTCCTGTTTTCTCGGAACCTTTAGGCCTGTTCTGGAACCATTACACAATGCCAAGACACAAGCCAATCCTCCATGTCTCTTTGTCATACAAAGCAGTTTGCTTACTTTAATGTCCTTCAAACGGCTTCCTGGTGGGCAGAATCTTTCTCGGAGCCTACCATGGTACTGACTCATCCAGAAGTTGTCTATATCCTCCTCTGAGTAGCACATTAAATGGTATGACTCCCTGGAAGTTGTGGCTGTTCCTTCACAGTGTGATTTAAAACCACTTAGGCGTGCTGGGCATAGCAGACGAGAGGGGCGTCCATAGCTGCCAGCCAGAAGGCTGCTTCAGAATATGGCTCCTTTGTACAGAGCCCTGGACCAATCATCGCAAAAATGATAACGACTACATCTTCCAGAGCTCGTTCATCCATGAGGGGCTACTGCACTTCTCATCTATGACGATGGACCCGGCAGAAAGTAACATTTTCTGCGTTATCCTCACAAGGCTGTTGATAAGCTAATACATTAATTGGGTTTTAGTGAGCAGAAATGGAACTTTCTTCTTCCATAGAATGTTAGCATCAGAAGAGGGGTTAAAGGACAGATAAAGGAGAACAGGACAGAACAGAAGACAAAATGTAAAGAGGCAGGTGGATTTAGAACTCCTGGAAGAAAACTATCTGGATTTTTAAGCACCCATATAGGACCAGAGGTGGATTGTTCAGGTCCAGAAAGTAAAAATCCAGACCAGGATTTTGTTCCAACCAACCAGTTGAGTACTCTGTGACTGTGACTCTTTATGCTGAACTGGTCAGTTGAAACAAAATCTTGATCTGGATTTTTACTTTCTGGATTTATCAACCTCTATATAAGATTTAGTAAAACAATCGTTTGGTTTTTATTAAAATAAGTAATCCGAAGTGTTAGGCCACAAACTTCAGAACTAATGACGGTTATGGTATGTTTTAATATAGCCAAACTGACAGGAGCACTTGTTGCAGAAAGATTCAAGATGCAAAATTTAAATTTATCACACGCATGAATGCGGTGGTACATCGGTGGTGAAATGAAATAGCTAAAAATGTGATTTGAGAGAAGCTGTGGTAAAGCTATCTGGATGGAAGCTCCACAAGCACGCTGTATAATATCAGCATGCTATTTTCATTAGCTAAACCGCCAGTATTTATCTCCAGAATGCCTTTAAGCGTGCACAAGTTGTTCGTTCAGAGAAGCCTTCCCGCACACCAGGGTTACACCAAGCTATTATTTTTGCACTCGTCGCCTTCCTGTTAGCTTTAACGAGTCTGTCTGTCCTCCCCTCCCCTCTCCCATTAACAAGGCAGAACGTCCGCAGACTGGATGTTTCTGTTTGTCTCTGGTAAACTCTAGATACTGCGATGGCTGAAAATGCCAGACGGGTGGCTGCTTCTGAGATGCGGGACCCACCAGCCACAGCACCAAGAATCACAGCAATCTTTTTTTAGATTTACATTCTAATGATCAGCCACGTAGTACCTGAACATCCGTCTGTGTGATTCTGTATGGATTCAGTTTCAGTGGCATGATTGGCTTTCTGGAAGAGGATGCAGTTTATGATTGGGAATACAGATATCCAATAGAATGGCCACTGAGTGTATTTCACTTACAGTATTGTGTGACTAAACCTATCAGTTTACAATCGTAAGTGCTTTATACCACAAACTGTAGTAAATCTTGTCTACGGTTTAGAAACTGATCTGTTTCTCTAACATCTTCTCCAGGCTAATTTGAGGAAGAGCCTCTGCTAGTGAGGAGGCGAGACACGGATGTGAACGACGGAGGAGAGTAATGTATTTCCTAATGTGCTCCTGCAGCGGATGCAGGACCGCAGTCACTCTCCTCATTGAGGAGAAGCAGATGCAGGGCCGCCCTCCCTTCATTAGAGACGGGAAGGAGTGAGATGGACAGCAGCTGCCGGTCAACTGGAATCGCCCAGCTCTGAAAAACATCGTCACTCATTGGCTGAGGATTATAAAAATGCAATATCAATTCTGTGGCATCACCTTGGATTGTGTATTATCGTCACTTTGGAAAATGATACAATTTTTTATTACCTTTTATTACCTTTACGTTTACGAAAATGATACATACTATCTGATTGGATAATAAAATATGTTGTAGTCACTAGCATATTAGCCATATTTAATATTTGGTAACTGATGCTTAGACCTTTTATCACCAATGCTTTGAAACTTATTTTAATGATCCCAGACAGTAGTCATTAATTGAGAAGCAGTGCCAGGTGTAAAGAAATGAACCTGATTGGTTCTGACCTATCAGAACCACAAAGGCTTTGAGTGAAGAGTGATATTTAGCAGGTGCTGGAGTGAGGTTGTGGCAGGTTACTGTGTGGTAGGGGAGAGTGACCAATCCATCCATCTCTTTTTCGCGTGGTTTTCGGCCTGCTCTCTGTTCCGGGGCGACAAGCTGTCCGCCGCAGTGACAGACCAATGGCGACTGGGAGCGGCAGGGTGGCTGCCTCTGCCAGATCTTAATTCAGGAGCTTCTCTCATCTTCTTATGTCATTTACCAGATTTTAGGATTTACAGTTTCCATATTTAATGGCCCAGATTGCTTCAGGAATGTTTAATTATCATCTCTCGTCTCTGTCTGCTTCATTTCAGTGTTGGGGTTTGGCTCAGTTCGTTAGTACAGCATTTCAGGTGGGAGTAGATGACGATCCTTTGGACAAAAGCAAGAAGATCCTTGGTGACCTGTACCCAACAATTAGCACTTATGGTGGCTTTGGGCAGGAGCTATGAAAACCACAGGAATACAAGCTGCCGGATTTAGAATAAACATTCCGGTTTAATTCAAGCAAAATACATAAGGTGTTCACAGAGGCGGAAATATGGACAGACAATTACAGTTGTATATGAAATGGAAATGTTACTCAGCAAGAAAGTGTGAAGTTTGCAGCTGTCTTTTATTACTGGGGCACTGAGGGCTTAATTCTATCATCCTGATTTCCTGTCTGGAAAGTTCTTTAACGTTACACCATTTTCAGCCTATTGACAGAGGATGCAGTTTCTCACAATGAGGTTCCAAAGCCATTTTTCAGGCAGGTGCTCCAGTTTTCCAATACTGAAATCCGAATGAGATTCCTTTACAGGATTAGGGTTTTTTTTTCCAACATCGTCGAAGACTACATAGTAAAGTAGGCCGGCTTGACTTTATTTCTGGAGAAGGGAACCTATTAGCTCAGGGCTTGTGCAGTTCCCAAAGTGATGCACGTTTGAACAGGTTGAGTTATCCAGGAGAGTGACTTCCCTTTACACGCTCAAGCAATGCCCACACATATATAGAACGGAGTGATGCTGACCCGGGAGTAAGGAAATGTTTTGTTATTAATGACATATGAGCTACAGTTCCCAGAGGAGTATGCAAATAAACTGTGGCAAAATTAGCACTTAACAGATTGTACACATCAAGAGGCAACTGACATGCTAGGCAGGAAATGGATTTCCATGGAAACACAGGAAGTAACCTTTGGGAAGATGACACTTAGTGCTCTGAACAGATGGACGTGAACATCGGATTGAGGGACCCTGTTGCAGCAATATCGCGCTCTTCTGCAAGCTTTTGCTTAAAGACCATAAAAAAGGATCTGTCATTATTTGTAGTAGGACAGGGACACTGTCACTCTTTCAAACTGGTGATATCAACATATTATGTAACTTTGAATTAAAACCTAAAAGCTACTGCAGCAATTCATATGTTTCATATTGAATATCTCCAGTTTATTCCAGTTTCAGGGGATCTAGGTTGGTAAATATTAGAAAAAGCCTAGATTTTAATTTAAAAACATGATGCACATCAAAGAGTAGAAGAGCACCTGTCATGAGCGTGAGTGATCCATCGTCTCTCCACTGCGTCCTGACGTCTGAGCTGGCAGATAAAACGAGATGCTTGTTTTATTAAATATCTCAGTGTCCAGCTTGGCTCGGAGGTGGGGGGTGTATCAGTGGGGGGGTTATTCTGTGCCTGTGTTTGGAAGGTTGCTGGTTCAAGCCTTAGCAGAATATGTGCATCTCTTTTGGGCCCTTAACCTCCCAAAATGTCCCTGGGACATCAGACAAATGCCCTGACCATGCTTTCTGAACTGTATATGTGCGTGTGTGTCTGTCTGTCTGTCTGTCTGACTCAAAGAATATCAAGAAAAAAAATAGACTTCAATATACCTGCACTAATAGATCATTTTCATTTCACATCTAGTGGCCAACTTTGCCAGAGAGCGACCCCCCCCGCCAACGGTTACAGTAGACGGATCTGTCACCTGAGATGTGATGTCCGTGTGAGACGCGCTCCATTGTTTGCTATATGCTTTGTATATTTTAACATCTGCCGACGGTCTCCATGAATGATCTGAATCTGCTTGGTAACAGCACAACTCCAGTCGGCAACGAGTGGTTTTGAAGGGCAGCTCTAATTCGGGAAGAGGGTACAGGTGCTGCAGGATGCTTTGGCGGGGGCTCTCTCTCAGAGCCGGGGTGCCTTTTATGGAAATGTGTTTGCTGGCCGGCGATTTTGCCAAGTGCCCCAGTTTCGAAAGTCGAAAAACTGAGACCGTGTTCACAGAGCGCGCCGGTTACCTTGTCCTGGAAATCCTGAGCCTGGGTATTCGTTTCTGTTAGGGCTTAGGTGTCAGAGAGCAATGGATAGACTAGTACAACCAGGAGACCATGGATCAGAGGGGTATGGATTCCCTGGCAGATTCAGGGGGGGCAAAATCTGCCATCCGACACGATCCTCACTTGGCAAATTTGATCTACCCGTATTTTTTCAGACTGAAAATGTCAACCCAAGTGGTGGGCCCAAGGGGGCATTTAGTTGGTGGGGGGGGGGGGGGATTTCTTGCTACACCTCTGTCTCTGCCAGAGATACCAGAGATCAGGCAGGGA
>JABFEA020000054.1:2552551-2575660 GCA_019775915.2 Cyphomyrus plagiostoma
GGAGCTAGGGTTAGGGTTAGGGCCCCTCCAGAACCCGCGCACCGTTGGCCCCCGGAGGGCCCAGGCTTGAGGGCCCGGGCCCCCGGGCGCCCGCGCGGGCGGGCGGGGGCGGCCCCCGGGGGGGGGGGGGGGGGCACAGACTGGGAGATGCAGGGGCTACAGATGGTGGCCGTCGTGCTGGTGGTCTGCGCTTCGCTCAAACTGCTGCACCTACTGGGACTCATCCAGTTCACGGAAGGTAATGGGGGTCGGGAGGGGGGGCTTGGGGTAGTGGATGGGGGTCCTGGGAGCCAATGTACCTGCTTTGAAAAAGTGATATTTAGCTAAAACGAGAGGAAAATAAGGTGTTGGAATTCTATAATCATTATAACTATACAGAGCATTTATTGTTACTTACTTTTGAGGATAATGATGAGTAGAATGCTATATATTTAGATTAATATTATATTATTATTGTACTTTTTAAATGGTAGTGGAAGCAAGCGGAAACATCATGCAGCATTTTGCATGCCTTTAAATGTGCATTTAATTACCAGCTTAATCTAAAAACAGCAAGTGGTTAAGCAAACTATTTATATTTAAATCAGAAACTCATCAGCCCACCAGTGGGAGAACTTTATAGAAATAATTTACTAAATATTTACGCTAATGTGGTAGAAATGTTGATTTGGCTTTATTGTTCATTACGCTAAACAATGTGAAACCGGTCGGGATTTGATGATAATTGGCTTGGGTTAAGTTGAAAATGCTGACTTCTATTTGATATGCAGAAATGATAAAGCTGTATGAACTGTTTGCCTCAGTAATAGTTATCTGGATGGCTTTGGAAATGGATAAACGAGAAACATTCTGGAACATCTGATTATTTAAATGAAAGGATAATGGCCCCATTTATAGGGATTTCTGCTTTAACTCTACGCAGTAACTGCTGTGAAAAGCCAAAGGTTCGTGCAAGGTACTCATTTCATAGTTCACATCTAAATCAGTTTTGTCTGAAAGTCAGAATTTGCTTCTAAAATGCTACAATAACTGCAGCATATTTATGGCTGTTACCCAGTGCTTGAAGTGGGCCGGAAGGCAGCGGAACGCAGTTCCGGAACTTCTGTATCCTAAACACTTGATTTTTTTTTCACCGCACAAATGTCAAATGTCGGAAAATTAGAGTTCCTGCACTTATTTTTTCCCACTTCAAGCACTGCTGTTACCGCTACATAGTTTAGCAAAAATACAATATATTTGGAAATATACATGTATTTGGATTGTATTGCATAGTAGTTCTGTAAACAGTTAGACGAGTGTGTGTTTACTTGCACAGGTAAAAAAAAAAAAACATATACAACCATAAAAGAATGTGCTGTTAATGGTTTGAATTGCTAAGGATAGATGCACAGATGAATAATGTATAACAGTAGATGCTATCTGAAATAACCATATGAATTTTTTGAGCGTGAGAGAGAGAGAGAATATGACTGATGCAATTCAGCATAATCACTGGTTCTACTTCATATGATCCTTTAAATGGACACACAGCTACCATAGTGTCTTGGCAGATTAATTACTCTTTTAAAGCAGCAAGTACTTTTATGGAGGGTAACTTACGGCAGGGGCATCATTTTATAGGAAGCTCACACTGAGTTCTTTCCGCTCTGACACATTTTCAGATTTATTTGAATTTGTGGCTGCTCTGGGGGACTGACTGGGCAAACATGAGGACAATCAAACTTATACTCTGTGCCGCTGAGCTCTCTTTTGAACTGGCCGACTTCACAGCTGGCCTGGACGTCAAAATTACAAAGGATTAATCTTGACAAAAAGTGCTTAGCACTGAATATGCGTAAATAGGGACTGTGTTGTGGTGTAGTGAAGGCCAACATGTATGTGTGTGTGTATGTACGTGTTTGTAGGTATATATTAGTCCAGCATGATGGTAATGTCACAGTCATTTGTCATGGCAAGAAATTGTTCGCTTCCTGTATCTGATGGTTTATTTCCGAAGACCCTACCCCTAAGGCTAATCCTAACTCTAAGCCTAAACCTAACCCTAACCCTCATGGTAAGTTATTGAGAGGCTGCTCTGGGATGAGTGGGCTAAGCCTGTCCACAGAAGGTTTAGCAGCTGGGGCTTCATGAAGATGCTTCCTCACCTACTGGGTTCACGGCTGACAGCATGAGCTCTGTAATCTCAAAACGGGTATCTGCATTGCCCTTAACCGGGGGTCTTTGAGCACTAAGACAAGTGATGATCTGCGTCCTTTTGCTGCAGGACAGCAGAAGATGGCCCACAAACTTCTGTCCACTATAGGTTTATGCATTACGTAAGGTCATTCATAAAATAAATAGTTAAAGTATACCTCTCTCTTTCTGGAAGTAGTTTCCTTATTTAGACTTCCCGATGAGTCAAACTCATGTAATAATGATAACATTTCGAAGTCATATAAACTGAGAAAGACCAGCTTGTGAATTTGAAAAGCAATTTGCTATCTTCCTGTATCCGTTTACAGTGTTATACGCACTAACACAGTGTTATAGGCACTGACATAATGTTATATGCACTGACACAGGGTAGCATTTTGTATTTTTAAGATGGTTTTCCTGATTGATCTCCACAACTAGCTGGTAAGGCAGTAGCTGCCTGGCAGTGTGAATTTAGTATTTTAACTGCGAAGGATTTAACCAGCTAACTTAAAAAACGTCCAGGTCACACAATTCACAAAACGTCCACTCGCCAAGTCTATAGATACTGCGATGCAGGAAGAGAGGGCTTCAGAGTCAACGGTCTGATGTTTAATGTGACTCCACTGTAACACCCCACACTCAAAGGGCCACCCAGAACCAACAGCCCTCCGGCTAGACGAAGTCCATGTATCGACTACTATAGTAACTCCCAACCTTTTCTAACACCACAGTTGCTGTATCTGGGATAATTCATTTCCACAGGTCATGCTATCAGACGGTCTGTGGATTTGTTTGTTGTGTCGGAGTTGAACTAGCATTTTCCCATGTTTAAGCTGACAGGCATCAAGGTGCAAATTGCTGCAGTCAGCAAATTACACAATAATGAATTTAAGTGGTTGCACAACATGCCTTACATAGAAAGGGAAAAACCTTTAGTGTTTTTCACACGTTCATTTTGCTCAATAAACATTACATATAATATTAATATAATAAACACATTCTTCCCCACTGCCATCAGACTCCTTAACAGCCTACAGGAGTATGAATAATGGACATCATACTACCATACTACAATACCATACTACCGCATACTGTAATTTTTTGCACATTAAGCTCTTAAAAGTATTTATTTTTCTGTTTTTTCTGTTATGTTGTACCTCAGCAATTTTGTGTGGACAGCAAATTTCATTGCACAGAAAAATGCACTTTTCTGCTGTACATATGATGATAAACGCTTTAAATCTTGAATCTTGAAATATATGAGAACACTTTCAGGAGAGAAACAATGAGATATTTAATAGCCGTTCTTGGTGTTTTTGGGCGACAATAATTAGCCCTTTATAAACATTCCAGCCAGAAAGTCAAATCAGGTTAGAATGCAAAACCCTACTGAAAAATCCATCCGGTTTATTGGCCAGTTCAGTAGATCGATGCATCATAAATGTTTATATATACAGAATTGATCTGTGTCCCTGCAGGCTGAAGCCTGTGGGCCCACTTCAGCCTGGTGACATCAGACTCTTGTTTAGTATGACCCTCTAGGTTTCTAGATTTTCCAGGTTTCATTTTCCTACAGGAATAATTGAAGCAGGTTGTTGGGTAGCATATATAATAGCCAAATCTTATTAGTTGTTCTTGCCTGTTCTCTTCCCAGACTGGGCCTTGGGATGTCAATGTCCTGTTAGTGGGGCGGTACAGTGATACGGTGGCTAGGACTGTCGCCTCACACCTTGGAGGCCAGAATCGGCATCTCCCCCCACGGCTGCATGTGTGTGGAGTCCTGTTCTTTCTAGCCTCTCCAGTTACCCCTTGAAGTCCAAAAACACACCAAGGTGGATTGGGGTTGTCAAACTGAGTGTGCTGTCTTGGAGAATCAGTGCCACACCCTGGGTTTTTCTCTGCTTTGTGCCTGTAGCCTCTAGGCTAGGCTTTGCAGGCACTGGACTACTGGATGCCTCGAAAATAACACCAGTTTCCAACTCACATTTCTTTGTGTATTTATTTTCACTGTATATGCAGCTACTACACTTCCTTTCCTCAGAATTTGCTTGAACTATACTACTCTAGTATACTAACTATACTTTAATGACATCGCTGGCAGTGTTACCTCAGCTCACTATGGGAAAAAAAGCATAAAAAACACTGAACTGATAAAATATCACTGCTGGTAATACCAGGATAGTGTTGCAGCTGATTTAAGTTTCAAGAATGATAAAGAATTTTTTTTTATCCAGTATATTTTTAAAAATAAGCTTATGTTGTTTTGAACAGAGAGGAAAGTAAGAAATGTTTAGCCGGAATTGGAATGTTTTGTATTATTATTGCATAAGGCAGCTTTGCACAACTTAAACTGCAAATGTGATGCATTTAAATTTAAATTCTTCTCATTTTTGAAAATGTCCAGAGGAGAGCGAGGTCTCAAAAGCCATCCTGGCAAGCTCAGGTGGAACCCGCATCGGCAGAAAACGGAATGGTCAGGACTTTATAAGGACTCGAAGTGTGCAATGTTGCTCTGCAAAGTTCAGGAGATGTTCCACAAACGCAGCATCTGGAAGTGACAGGAGCGTGCCCGTTGTGCACATGCTGCCACAGCCCTGAGGGTGGCACTCTCTCTTGCAGACAGCATTGACGATGAACAGGAGCAGTACACGATTCGCCATCGCCCCGAGGCTCTGGAGCAGCTAGAGGCTCAGACCCAGTTCACAAAGAAGGAGCTTCAGATTCTCTACAGAGGCTTCAAGAATGTAAGAGTCCCCTCATTTATATCTTTGTCTGCTATTTTTCCCCACAATGATCCTTCTTTAACACCTGTGAAACCCTGACTTCCCTCTGGGGATCATTAAAGTAGCTTCTCATCTCTCTCTTGCTAACATCTCAAGCTATAACACCGGGGTCCCTCTATGGAGTGAAAAATAAATAAAGGAAGTATTTTGTTATGCAATTAGGCAGGACCCACACTTGCATTCCACCATAATACTGCATACGTGGCTAACATTTTCAATGCCCTGATCTACAAACGCATCACTGTGGAAGTACCTAATAAGACAAACATTTGCCATTTTATCATTAAGACTGAAATGCTGTTTACATCCCTGATTCCTTGTGTTTTATAGTAACATCCACTTTATCCATAGCCTGCTACCCAAACAAGATGGACAGCATTACCAGCTAAGCTACAAATCTTTGGAATGTCCCTAATTAATGCTCAAACAGAAGGCATATACATGGAGACCTGTACCAAGCGAGAAGGTTTTCTGAGCATCTCCAGGGCCTAGAAGATCAGGAGAACGGGGTCATTTTACTCTGAAATGTTTTAAATGTCCTTTAAAACACCCCAGACTCTATCCTTCCTGATTTAAAGTGGAGTTAAATCTTGTTTTTCTTGCTTGGCCGGGAGAAGCTTTCAGCACAAAGCTAAATGATGATCCATTAATAATGATCTTGATGGTTTTATTGGCTTGTGGTTTAATATGACGGGGATGTTGTAGGTTCACGCGACGACCTTTGTCCCTCTGTTCCGGCTGTCCCTGGAGATTACATCACGACGGTGTGACAGAAGACCTTGCCGTCATCACTCTGCCGTCTAGTCTCTCACTCCGCCGGATCCGCCCAATTGTTTTCCCTGTCGTGAACCCGGGCAGAACTGCCCAGCTGTGGTCAGGCAGGGACAGCTGGGCAGCTAAATGCAATAACTGGGCCGTATCATGACCATCTGGCTGGCCTCACGTGCCTGAAATGTGAAACGGCCAAAACATGATTTAAAAAAAAAAAAAAAAGACTCAATACCTTGACACGAAGGTCTGAAGGCACACAAGAACGTGTTGGTGCCGGAGAACTGGAAAAGAAAGACCCCCCATTAGCCCCGCCTATGATAGCGTGCCACGTGGTTCTTGGATTATCTGTTTGATTTTTAATAACATTTCAGTCCCATTTACGGTAAAGATCTGCCGTTACCTTTTTGAATATCGTTGGGCACCCAATATACAGTTTCCATGATGAGTAAAGGATGCCTCATGCGTTCCACACATGGAAGCTTTGTGTTCCCAGTTTGGGCTTGGACATTAATTGCTACTTACGAAAATGTTCAGCATATATTACGGACAATTTCCAACAAACTTTTCATAAAATGAATAAAAGGGAAATTGACACTTCTGAGTTTTAAAGTATTTCATTTATGTGTTTTTGGTGCTTGAGGCTATCCAATTATGAATTTCTTTTATATCCTTTTAGAGATTTTTTTGCTTTAAACGTCTACTTTTTTGTTTTCCTCAGGAATGTCCAAGCGGGGTGGTTAATGAGGAAACCTTCAAAGGGATCTACTCACAGTTCTTCCCGCAAGGAGGTATGGAGTGCTGAGAGGTCTAGGGGGTGAGGGGGGGTGCATCTCCGCCTCTTTAATTTTATTTTCACATGGTCCCTGTGAACCAGCACATTCTGTAATAAATTTCACTCTATCTAATTGCTGTTATATGCTGTTATATAACTGAAACAGTTTCTCATGGTACGGGGGCCTGTGACAATGTAAAGCTGAACACACTGTTCTGATAAAGAATAAAACAGAGTAAATTAAACTCAAATGCAAAGAGTTTCTCTCTATAAACCTTGCGGAGTGCCAGTTAGCCTACCAAGCGCGTATTCGTGATTCGAAATGGGTATTTATCTATTTGCTTGTTCGTTCAATCATCCGTTCACTTTTATTCATTCTTTTTTTTGCTTCTTTGACTGATATGTTTTGTATGAGCGAGTGATGTGTCTACTTGTGTTTTGGCGGGCTCTGCTTTGTACAGTACCTGTAAAATTTCCCTATGGGGACAATACAGTATGATGTATGTATCTATGTATCTATCTATCTATAATCACCGCACATCACGACAAAGCACTCCACATCAGTATTTTATGTCTTGATCTTCATTTCTATTGTTCTATTGTTCTGTGTCTGGCTTTTTTGGCTGTCATCTACACTGTTTTCAGCCCTTAAAGAGAAACAGCTTGATTTCTATATCCAATTTCACAGACGCGTCGCGGTACGCGCACTTCCTATTCAACGCATTCGACACAGATCACAACGGCTCTGTGAATTTCGAGGTAAGCCCACATTTATACTACTCATTTTACAGACTCATATTTTACACCCGGTGTTCGCCATCCAGATGAAACATACACTTTTAATTCCTCATGTGACAAAGTTAATTTATCTATCTTCCTTATAAGGAATACTGAAATGGAGAAGAGCACAGCCAGTTATTTTAGTACCACTTTACAATGAGACAGCCCATGTAAATGATGCATGAATGGTTTATAATCAAGTTATTAATTAGGTTGTAACACTTTATAAATTGTTCATAGACAATGATAAACACGTTCTAACAGATCTCTTTGTACTAATGAGTCACCACCATTCATAATCATCAAAAAGGGAGCCTTATGGTTAAGTGGTACCTTTAACTAATATTTGTGATGATTTACTATATCAATGGACAAAAGACAAACAAGCATATTAGCAGGTCAAAGTATACTGTAAATCATATGTTCAGATTATCTTTTAAAAAAAAAAAAAAATCAGTGTTTACCAAGTTGGCTGCTGAGTGGGCCCCACATTAACTATATGGATTAAATGTTTAACTAAAATGAGAATATACTTCAGAAATTCAAGGAAGGCTTTATCAAATAGCGGTAGATAGCCCAGCAAAAAAAAAATCCCAAGCAAAACTGCAAGTTATAAAATGGAATTTTACGGAGTTAACAGAGATACGATTTGTCCGCTTAAGTACTTCCTGTGCGAATGCAGGGCTTCATTCAGAGCTCAAGATTGTAGGTGTTAAAATTGTCCAACGTTTTTTGTCATGCTGGCAAAGGTGCCAGATGAGTAACTTACAAAATGGATTTAAATGTCAATGAAGTCGCTCATCTCACATCTCAATCTGTCTCCATCTTGGCTCTAGGACTTTGCATTGGGTCTCTCCACCCTGCTGCGGGGCTCAGTGCAGGAGAAGCTAAACTGGGCATTCAATTTATACGACATTAATAAGGACGGATACATAACTAAAGACGTAAGCGGCCATTTTTACTGGCTTCTTTATAAAAACATTGCTATTTTTAATAGTTTTGGGGCAGGCTCAAGTGCAGTAATCTGCCACAAGCCAGTATAGAGGCACAAGAGAACGTGGTCTAAACTAAGGAAATAAGTTTAGGCAAAACACGGTCACAGCCCCTTTTAGAATCTGCAAAATAAACCCTACAGAAGAAGAAAGTCTATTCCCAGGACTGCAGTAAAATCTGCACTTAAACACCACCACTCCAAACACCCATGGAAATCCCCTCCCCCTCGTATCCACCAGGGGGAGCCGGTCCTAGAGCCGGGGGGCAGGTAACCCTATTTATACCCTCACGAAGCCCACAGCCTAATCAGAGTCTGGGATTCATTACCACTCAGTGACCTGGCCCTGGAAAAGCAACCAATCACCTAAACCAGCTCCTTGCCACCTCGTGATGAGATCACATTTTGTAATGAGACCACAGGCTCCGCCTACCCTGAAGACTAATTTTGCAAAAGGGTCTTTGACCAAGACCATAACCTAGACTGTTTATTATTATTATTTCGTTTTTTTTGATTGCCTGTAAAATTAATGTGTGAAGTATGGTGTAAAAAGTAAAAATGTTATATAATAAATAATAATCTGATTTAAATGACTGTCTAACACCCATATCAATTACTGAATAATGTAAATATCTTTGCATGAAAATTTAAATGAAGCCAAAGAGTAATGAAAGTGTGAAAACTAGTCTGCATGCACCTTCCTTTTGACTGAATCGGTAATGTTCCCTTGGTCGTCTCCCTGGCTCTCAGGAGATGCTGGACATCATGAGGGCTATTTACAGCATGATGGGCAGGTGCACCTATCCAGTGCTGAAGGACGACGCACCCAGACAGCACGTGGAGATATTTTTCCAAGTATGAACCGCCATGTCTGTTACACTTCACATTTCACTATAAGAAGCTCGGAAATCTGTTCAGCAAAATGAATAATACATCGAGACAAGCAAACAAAATCAATCAATACAATAACAGACGGATTGCACCAACTCCAGCTGCATACCAAGATATTTTGGTATTTTTCTGTGGATTTGGATCTATAGTTCCGCAGGATGCCATTGTTAGCATATCATTCCTGTGTGGGGGCGTTTATTGGTGGGACTGTCTTACTTTCTTTTGACGGGAAGTAGTGTCTTGACTAACCTCATAAAGATGTTCTGCTTCCAAACAGAAAATGGACAAGAACAAAGATGGAGTGGTGACCATAGATGAATTCATTGACTGCTGCCAAAATGTGAGTGCCCCTCACCCCCACCTGTGGCACAGTTTGGCTACTGGTTGAGCTTGTTATAAGGAACCGTGACAGACAACAAAGAATGCAGAAGGAAAAAAAAAAAATGGAGTGATGCATGCTGACAATGAGGAGAGTCCTCCTGCACAGGACCCTTGTTTTTCATACATCTGACAGTTTTGACCCAAAAGAAGTCCTATAGAATTCTTTTGACTTCTGCCATCTTATCTTCACAGGATGAAAATATAATGAGGTCAATGCAGCTGTTTGAGAATGTCATTTGACGGTGGTCCGGTCCAGTCCCGTCCACCTGCTGGTTCTCCATTAGTTCTTCACAGGACTGTCCAATTGACGCTGCTTCGATGTATCTTCAGTGCATATATGTATACATGACATGGCTCATTGGGCCGTACTCTCATCCTCACTGAGACGGTGCCGTTATACTGTGTAGACAGATCATAGGATGCTTACACGCCGTCGACCAATGACGAACTGCGTTGCGTTCATCCGCTTTACGGTACAGATCTCTTCATATTTTTCTTTACATTTGTGTTCGTTCTCTCCTTCACCTCTGTCCTGTTTGTAGCGTCACGCCTCGTCAGGGGCCGTAATTTACTCCTCTGTTGCAAAACGAGCCAGGTGAGCGTGGTTGATTACTGGGTCCGAGCAGAGCTGCAAAGTGATTTGGCTCATTGGCAAATCTGGGTAAACTGCCGCAAACCTAAAGGGGGACCAAACCGGAGGCCCGTCTGCGCCCATCACACCTCCGCTGGCTTTGACCAGGTATTGAATGGCCTAAAGAATCAGAAAGGGTCTGTCTCTGTACATAATAAAGTCAGTGAGCATCCTCTGCAGTTTTAGATGCACATGAAGAGATGTTTGAGCAATGTAACAGGCCACATCCACGCTTTGATTTAGATCAAACAGTAAATTTATGGGCCGTGCCCTTGTTGAAAACAGTTAGAGTATCGACAAGCACACAATATGCTGTAGGAATAACACTAAAACAAAGTGGCATTACGGGATCTGTGACTTGGAAAAAGGTCACCATGATAAGTAGTAGTTGAACTTGAAAAACCATTGTTACCATGTAAAGTTACAATAAAATAGAATAAAATGTGTTAATACTGAAGCACATAGTTAGGTATAGTTTATAGAAATATGAAGGTATAGGAAAATATCATTCTGTGCAGTACTGTGCTTTCTAATTTGCATAAATGTGTCACTTGAATTCATCTGTATATTTTATTTTTATTACTACTGTAAATGTCGTTTGTTTTTTTTTCTATGCACAATACAATACTAGACAATAAGTGTGTGTGTTCTATTATTCATGCCCCATTTGCTAATGTAGTAGGAAACCTGCCAACAAACGTGCCATTTTTAAAGATCTATTTTAACCCTCATATTAGTTTATATATAGTTTTACAGCCTTTGAAAGCTCCCTACTTTTTGCCATTGTACAAATGACTGTTTTACTGGTAGCACACAGAGAGTTTGATCACTGTGATTGCAAGCAGACAGAAATTGTAAAAGGCAATACTGCCACCTTCTGGTAGAATATATGTCATTGCTATTATACTGTATATAATGTACTGTATAGGCAACAAGGGCATGTACAGAATGTCTTATTCCTCTGTTGTGTAATACATCTTACATGCACGCGCGCGCGCACACACACACACACACACACACACACGTTTGTATTAATTTCTATGAGAAAAACCCTAATCCCAACAATGACGACCGTAACCTCTGCCCACCCCTAACCTTAACCATAAGAAACCAAACTAAACACACAACTTTTGGCATTTTTAATTTTCACAAATTTTTGTCCCTACAGTTTCAGAATGACAGGTTTTTATCACATTATGGGGACATTTGGTTCCCACAATGTATATGCAAATGCCCCCCCCCACACACACACAAACAAACACACACACATAAAGCTAGATACTTTGGTAAAATGCTCATCATTTGATTCTTACAAAATCAAACAACTAATCCAATTACCATCCAGTTCTCCTGAATTGAACATATATTGCCAGAGGGTTACAAGTCGTCAGCTAGATTAAGAGATGCTTTAATACAATAAAAAAAAACACTAGGAGATATTATGTAGGAATATATAAACACATTGCACAATTGTCATGGATGCACTCATACAACGAATTACACCCAGCAATTGTTGCTCATGCTGCTGAGTGGATGTGCGGCCTCGCGCTAGGGTTTGGGTTCAAATCCCACTGGCCCTGTGCAGCTTTGCCTATTCTCCCTGTGTTGCACAGGTCCCATTCCACACGCCTATAACACACAGTCAGACTAACTGGCATCTCTAAATTACCCATAGTGCATGAGTACGTGTGTGTAAGTGCCCACTGATGGATTCGCATCCTGCCTGGTTAGGGCGCGTTTGCCCAATGCTGCCCTAGACCCTGACCAGGAAAACTGTTTGGGAGATGGATGGGTGGGATGGATTTCTTGCAGTATCCCTGATTCACTCCTTTTATTCATCTACAAAGGCTTTGTAGGATACATAGTACCTGAGGCATACAAACAAATATCTTCTGTCCATGTCAAGTTTGAATCTTAAAAGGATGCAAAAGGGAAGGAAAACAGTCACAGTACTGGTCTGCGCTTTATGGTTTAGAAAACTGTTCTGTTTGAATATTATCAGATTACATGTGTTACATACACATGTATTTTGAAACTGCATACAAATTATATAAATGTAGGGGAGTTTTAAAGTAAGACATAGTTGATGCACCTATAAATATATAGTCATAAGAAATGGCTGTTTTTCCTTTTTACCGATATCTGTCAACTTCCTTAGTGGCTAACAGAGAACTCAAACAACGACCTTAATCATTTTACAAAATTTCTTCTTATCGGTTTATGGCAAGAATTGTGAACATCTGGTGTTCTCATTAGCAATGATCTTATTAGCAAGTCTAACCAGAGATTCAGACGATTTTGGAGGACAATCAGATCAGATCGCAGAATTGCAACGGAATACAGATCAGAAGAGCTTAACTCTTAAAGCTTTCAAAACTGCTACAATTTATATTAGCATATCTCACACACAATGCAAAATAGTGCTTTTGGACAAATAATTCAAACTGCATTTATTTCTAACTAGCACTTGGACTACTTGATATTTGACAAACTTGGAAAAATGCCCTGTGCTAAATGCCATAATCATAGTCACATATTTAATATACGTAGATGAGTTAAAACGATTAAGGCTGTTTATAGCAGACAATATTAAATCATATCCGATTTTGTTACAAAATAATAGTCATATGACATGTGCAGTCACATGCTACGAGGGTAATAAATGATTCTCAGAACAGACTTTACACATTACGCAGTTGTCATAAAGAGTCTCTTTGGTCCATTAATGATTGATGTGTTGTTAATTAACAACTGCTGATCTGTACAGCCCTCAATGAGCCTTTGGCACTACGCGATTGGTCAGCTCTTTATGACTGCTGTGAGTTTGTGCATCACTGTAAACCAGGGTCTCCAAATCTGGTCCTCGGGGATGCACAGTCGGTCCACGTTTTTGCTCCCTCTGAACTCCCTGCCGGACAGGAGGGACCAAATTTGTGGACTGTCTGTCTGTGGGTCCCCAGGACCGAATCAGGAAACACTTGCTCTAAATGGCCCAGAGAGATAAAGATGCTTTCATAGTGGTGCTGGGATGGACAGCTGGCTTTTGAAACATGTAGACATGCCCAATTGAGCGTTTTAAATATTTCCCCGATTAAAATATTTATATTATGATTATTCATAGTAATGATGCCACGGATATCAGTACCAGTCCAGACAAAGGGATCGCAATATGTTAGTGGCAAGGTGTACCACAGTGCTGCTGGAGGACTAGTGGTGACACAGAGCCCCCCGGTTAGGTCAGCAGCTGTCGGATCTCGCGGTGGACGTGGCACAGGAAGTCCATGTAGGAGACTCCATGTAGGCCCTTGTCCTCCACCAGGTACTGACGGAACAGCATGTCTGACTTTTCCTTGTGCTTCACTACCAGGAGCTGAGGGGATTGAAAAGCAGGACTTGTGTGTGTGTGTGGGGGCATGTGTGGTACAGATGCGTACATGTCTGTCAGTCTGCTGTACCTTCATGGCCTGCGCCCTCTGCTGGCTGATGCGTTCCATGACAGTCCGCAGCTTCTTAGAGAGAGGGTTGTCTAGCTCAGGTATTGAAGTCTGTGGGAAAATAAAAGAACAGTATTATCGTGATTTATGTTTCACTTATTTAACGCTGATATTTCTAGCCTAATATATTAATACGAAAAAGTTTTGAATCTTAATAGGTAGAAAAAGATTTTAAAATATTATTTATAATTTCTCATGTATGGTATGTTTCAATCTGATGATTAAGGATGCCAGGCGTCCCCTAACAGCCAGGGGGGCGCCATCTCACCATGTCCGGGCTGACATGCGCGAAGGACGGCACGTTGAAAACGCCTTGGATGAACTCCGGGGGGCAGCTCTGGCCCAGCCACAGGAACATCCGCTGGCCGTCCTCTAGCAGGAAGGCCCCGTTGTCAGAGAGGCGCTCCTCTGAGCAGCGGACAGCAGGGGGCAGTGTTTCGCTCACCACGTCCATGCAGTGCTGCAAGGACAAGGAGGCAGGGGGTGAGCGGGGCGGACACGAGGACACCTGTAGGGGCCAGCTTGTCACATCTCCCAGATAAACCGGTGGGGCTTTAAGACTCCCTGAAGCTCAGAGAAACGCCAACTCACCACAGGTATGAGCCGGGGGTAGAAAAGGGCCTGTGTCTCCTCCACGCCCATGCCCGTCACCGTGATCCTGTGCAGGGCCCTGTCATCAGTAGACAGCTCCGGACTGGCCACAAGGGCGGCGCTCTTCATCAAGCTGTTCATGTATAAGGGGAGCACTTTCATGGCATCCGGGAGGATCAACTGGAAGGTGGGCAAAGCAGCCAGATTAACAGTAAGTAGTAATTAACCGAACGCCACTAGACAATTTTAGAGATTTAACCTATGAGTCTTGGGTTTGGGGAAAAGCAAGCTTACTGGTAAAGTGCAAGCAAATCATTTCTAATTCCTCAGCAAGTGCCCAAAAAGCCTTAATCACCTATAAAACTACCCCTAACATGTTATTTCTCTGCATTTACTCTGGACTCATGTTCTGCATGGGCTGGGATGGGCTTCAGGCTTCTCACGACCCTGAGCCAGATAAGAATGTTTGGATGATTGTTATTAAGTGTCTGTGATGTCAGTGGTCAAATTTTCTTCTACATTACGGATAATTTCCACTTCAAGCTCCCTTTGTTCTCAAGACTGACGACAGAAGAACTCTGTTCTAATTCCTTATCTGTTTTTTGTCATGGATATCTCCTCAGAAGACTTTCAGCTCTGTTTATGATCGTATAATCCAAACTCTCTAAAGGACTGCCATAACGAACTATTAAAGATATAAAAAAAAAAAACAATTTATAAAGGGATACACAATAATGTCTCAGCAAGCTGTTAGATCCCTATTGGATTACAAGATATCAACAATATTAAACCACAAGGGACATCAAAGACATAGAGGCCTCAGTAATCTATATGGACACAGACGCTTTCCCTATTGCAGTACAGTTCCTGTCATGCCTCTTCTATTTAAATGGTAAATACTGCTCTATGCATCTATACGTGTATGGCAGAAAGGCAGTTTGTCAGCCCAGATGAGAGGTGGCATTGTGGGCAGCTGAGGCCGACTATTCCATGCCCAACCTGCAGGGGGCAGCCCCGTCACCCAGCTTGCAAACCACACTGACCTGGCTGACTGCAGAGGGACTGGCGCAGTGTTTCCTGTAGCACGCCAGCATGTGGGCCGTCTGGTTGACCAGGATCTCACGCACTGCCTTCAGCGGCTGGTTCACCATGGCACGGTATGCTAGGAGAGCGAGGACAGCCACAGTTATCAGACCTCAGTTCATTTTTCCCACTGGGTTCCAGTCCAATAAGTACTAAACTACGTTTCCCTGCCACAATTACATGACCCACTACAGCAGAGGTGCCAAACTTCAGTCCTGGGGGGCCGGAGCCCTGCGTATCTTAGTTCTTTCCCTGTTCCACCACAAATGATTCAGCTCAAGAGCTGTGTGGTAATTAGCACAAGGAGTTGAATCAGGTGTGTTAAATGAGGGGAAACCCAAAAATGTGCAGGGTTCCGCCCCCCCCAGGACTGAATTTGAACACCTGAGGATCAGAATTGAGAAACCAACATTTATCAGACGCTTTTATGCAAAGTGACATACAATTGGAGTTTAAGTGCCTTACTCAAGGACCCAACAATAAAACCATTCCACATGCCACAGGGTTCAAACTGGCGACCTTCCGATCGTAAGGACAGCATACTAACCCGCTGAGGCACAGACAACCCCATAAGTAGTGGACGGAAAAGCACAGAATCTCTACAAATCAACAAGAATCAGAGCACAGCGATTACCTGACTTGGCAAAGAAGTTGATGAGGGTGTCCGTCTCGCAGCTCTTGAAGAGCTCGGCCAGCTGGGAGGAGCAGTTCAGGGCCAAGTTGTGGATTCGCAGCTGCCTCCGCCCCCCGATGGAGGTGTACAGCAGCGCGCACTACAGCAAGACAGAGGAATGGGTTCTTTTCCATCAGCTGCAAAGTGCAGAACAGGCCCAGCGATAGCGAAGGCCGGCGGGGAGCGATACCCCTCACCTGAATCAAGGCCCCCGTGTCCTCGCTCAGCTTGTCGTCGTGCTTGAACTCCACAGTGATGGCCTTGTGGCAGTCCACACCTGCCATCTCCACGTCGGTGGTGTTGTTCATGTGTAGGGCGCCGTAGAAGTCTGTGGCTCTGAAGCCTACAACACATAAAGAGAAGAAGCAAAAGCTCAGTGGGTTAGGACTATATAATCAGAAGGTTGCTGGTTTAAATCCCAGTATTAGCAGACTGATGTCACCAAGAGGCCTCAGGGAAAAGCACTTAACCTCCAATTAAACACATAAAAAAGGACTAAATATAAAAAATTGCTTGAAGGCAAAGTGTGTTCAGTATGCTAAGCCTCAGTGCCTTTGATCAGAAGGTTGCTGGTTTGAGCCTCAGCACAATTATCACATCTATGGGCCCTTCAGCAAGACCCTTAACCACCAGCTCCACGTGTGCCACAGCAGGCAGATGTCCTTCGCTGACAAGCTTGGTCTCACTTACATGTGTGTCATGGAGCGCAGGATGGGGTAGGTGAAAAGAACTTCCCCATGAGGGATCAGTAAAGGTGTCATTACTATATTAAAAACTATACTCTACTGAATAACCAAAATGTTATTTACCTTTGGAGGATAATGAAATACGTATAATGTGTAAATTTTCTGAAATATACAGTCTCCCCAAATTTTAAAAAGAATAACAATTTTGTGATTTACATGTTATAGTGAAATGAAAAATGACTTTTGTAACATTAGTGATGCAACTGGGGGCTGAACAGGCTGCGTCTGCAGCAGTGGGTTGGGGGGGTGGAGGGACACAAAATCTTGAACATTTGTATTGTGGTTTCAGGTTCAGTTTCAGAGCCGTTACCCCACTATCACATCTGCTGAATAAAGAGCGCTTATTCTGCTTAAAGTGGATATGTCTTATTACAGTAACATCCTCAGCAGAAAACGAAAACGACCAAGATGTGTAAAAGCATCTTCTAGTTCTCCCTCATCTGTAAATGTCATTACACGGCATGAAAGGCTCATTACCTGTGCTGGTACGGACTCGCATGATGGCGTCGAACCCGACTGGCTTCTCCACATCTCTTCTGAGATCCCTGAGGAAATGTTCCCCATCAACGTCCACCTACAGCAAAGACTCAAATTTTAGACTTTTCTGGAATAGTCTTGCTTGAAATAGACACTGGAGTGTAGCGGCTAATGACACCTTGTAGCAGAGCAGCACTTAGTGACACATTGTAACAGTTACTGGCTCACTGTAGCAGTGTAGCAGCTAATAACAGTGTAGTAGCTAATGGTACATTGTAGCAGCGTAGCACCTAATGACACATTGTAGCAGCGTAGCAGCTAATGACACATTGTAGCAACATAGCAGCTAATGACTCACTGTAGCAGCATAGCAGCTAATGACACATTGTAGCAGCGTAGCAGCTAATGACACATTGTAGCAGCGTAGCACCTAATGACACATTGTAGCAGCGTAGCACCTAATGACACATTGTAGCAGCGTAGCAGCTAATGACACATTGTAGCAACATAGCAGCTAATGACACACTGTAGCAGCGTAGCAGCTAATGACACACTGTAGCAGCGTAGCAGCTAATGACTCACTGCAGCAGCGTAGCAGCTAATGACTCACTGTAGCAGCGTAGCAGCTAATGACTCACTGCAGCAGCGTAGCAGCTAATGACTCACTGCAGCAGCGTAGCAGCTTATGACACACTGTAGCAGAGTAGCACCTAATGACACTGTAGCAGAGTAGCACCTAATGACACACTGGAGGAACGTAGCACCTAATGACACACTGTAGCAGTAAAGCAGCTAATGACACACTGTAGCAACATAGCAGCTAATGACACAATGTAGCAGTGTAGCAGCTAATGACACAATGTAGCAGTGTAGCAGCTAATGACACAATGTAGCAGCGTAGCAGCTAATGACACACTGTAGCAACGTAGCAGCTAATGACACACTGTAGCAGCATAGCAGCTAATGTCACACAGCAGCAGTGTAGCAGCTAATCACACCCTGACCTGCTTGTAGCACACATACAGTATAATGCCCAGCGGTGCACCTCAGCACCTGAAAGTTGTTGTACTTGTAGACGGAGCCTCCGGTGTGCATAGATATGCTGCCCACAGTGGCCACGTCCACATACTGGCAGGGGAAGAGGAAGAGGTCCACGCAGCAGCCGCTGGTGACGCAGTCCTTACACAGCTGCTCGTAGACGCCCTTCTGGGGCTGGAAGAGAGTCTGCTCGGCGAGCACAAAGATAAACAGGCCGTGAACCTTGAGCCACACGGTGCCACTCGCCAGACTCTGCATGTGGCCAAGCCCAGCATCCTTTAACCATTAACCACGTGTCACCAGTGCTAAGGGCCGCTTAGCGCTTATCAGGCCGGCTAATGATCGACGGGGGTAAACAAACAGATAGACAGGGATTCCTCCCAATCAGAACTGTGAGTCCTTCAAAATACCATTATTAATAACATATAGGTAATTTAAATAATAGAGATACGCAGGTGCAACAGGGGCATGGATACCCTGGCAGTACTTTGGAGGGGCTCTTGAATATGTAAAATTATACTTAGTATGGGGCTGGGGGGGCTAGACGAAAGGGGGCCCATAATTTCTAGTTAAGCCTCTGTAGCTGCTTCGTGACGCCAAGAAGAGACACACTTCAGTTAACATAACTAACATAATTAATGTTAAAGTCTAACTTAGTGTCAGAGGTACAACACATTTGATAGCCAGACCTGGGGGGGGGGGGGGGGGGTTAGTGGTGACAGTTAAATTTAATTGGGATAGTGGGGCTGGTGACTGGCAATTCAGGTTGCTAACTGCTAACACCACGCAGCCAGCGTCACCTCGCCTCGCTGAGGATGCATACCTTCTCCTTCTCCGTGTTGAACAGCTTCCGGTCGTCGCGGTTCTTCAGTTTCCCAGGGGCCTCGGCGGTCGGCATCGAGGAGTGGAAGACGAAGAGCTTGCCGCTGCACTCCGCTGCCTGCAGGACAGGGAGGCCTTGCCGTCACGGAGACGTGGGAAGGCCGCTACCGCGCAGTGAGCTGATTGAGGAGATGGCCGACTTACCCTCAGAGCCTCGACACCCGCCTGGATGACGGGGGCAAAAACCGTCTCGCTTTCACCGGTGTCAGCAAACATGTCTGGAATCTGGTCCAACAGACTGAGAACACGGGGAGATGCAAGACATGAAAATCCTAAAAGAGTTTGCTTACATGCTAGCATTTTATAAAAAATAACCTTACTGAAAGCTTCAGATGTCCATTATTGTCATTTTTGTCATCTGAATACATAAAAAAATGAAACACTGTTTCCCCAGACTGAACAGTGCCGTAATAGACCAACACACAAATAACACAATAAACAATAATCATATTGTTGGTCAAATATCACAATAACATAAAAAAGATATAAAATATGTACTGGCCAATAATGAAACAACTGCCAATAATGTAATAACTTATTACATTATTTAGAAACTGTTATTACGTTTTTGATATAGAAATTTTATTACATTATTTGTAAGTTGTAATAATATTGACATTTATTACATTAAGGAAAAATTAATAAGCTACTAGCAGTTATTAGATTATTGACAGTTATTAAATAATTGGCTGCCACAAAATATAAAATAACAAAAATATATAAAAACGCCACTGCTGTTTCAGTAAGACATGTTGATGGTTGGCCTTTGTGGTTCGACATACCTATTGATGACAGATCGCGACTCCTGGAAGTCGACGAGGAAGCCATCAAGCAGGGGCAAGAACATCTCAGCCACGTCTGACACCACCATCATCTGGGGCTGGGCCAGGGCGCTCTTCACGTTGTAGAAGTGGAGGATTTTGTTGTAGGTCACAAAGCCCACCTTGACTGCTGAGCTCTCGGCGCCCTCCTCCCTGGCCGAGACACACATGCGCTGAACCTTAATATCCTTCCTACTCCTAGTTTATCTTAAGAACCAAAACGATCATTTCACCTCAATGTTCCTCATAGTCCATAGCAACATCTCACAACTTTCTCATCAAGTATTCATGCTCAGAAACTAACATTTTTTGTCATCTGAGACCAAGTGTCCATCCAGCAACACAGTAATTACCGTTCATGAATCTGAGTAATACAAAAACATCATCTTACCAGACATTCAGAATACCCATATTCTCCACTACAAGGACTGAAACAATTCATTCTTGCAAAAATACTGTATCAGTCTGGTGAATAAGATATCATGCTTAAAAGGTACCAAAGCTAACCCACACACCTATGCTGATGAGATAAACAATAATGCGGATATTGTTCTTTGTCAGAAGAAGGCTTGCCAATGCGCCCTGGTTTTGAGTTTTTCCGATTTTGATGACAAAACTGTTTAAGTAATAGTCACTAATAGCACAATTCAAGTATAATGATAATTATGCCACCAACAGACGGATGTTTTGATAGAATTTGTGCAAAAATAGTGCATTGACTGTTAATGAAACAAAAAAATAAGTGTTTAGGCTATCATAATACTTACAGTATTCAAATTGATGGCGATATAAATGTTCATTATCACAATATAATACTTTATCGATTATGTTGCTCAGTCCTAACTGAGCGTATCTGAGTACTGAGTATTTGAGTATTCAGTATTCTCATAGATTTGAGTACTGAAAATGTACATATTCAGTTTTCTCAGAGGTAGAGAATGAATCCTAAGATCACCTTGGAAGTCTCTCCAGCAGCCCCTTCAGCTCATTACACAGCAGTCGGACCAGGCCAGTCTTGATGTTGGAGTAGGACACGTCGATCATGAAGATGAAAGCAGGTGGATTCGGCGGCTTCTTGTCCTGAGCAAGAGAAGCATCAATTAGCACTCCAGAGGCGTTCATGTTTATAGCAACATCCATCGTTCCTCTTGTAGTCATTTATGAGGCACTTAATAGCAATGGAAACTGAAACTGGTGTGAGACCACATACACTGGTAGCCAGAGATACCGTAAAAATGACCTGTAAAGTTAATTTACTGGATATGTTCAGGGTCACAATCACATACATAACATGTTTGATCAAGGTGATAGGGGGTAAAAGGTTATGGCTGCTTGAATTTTTATATTGGTGTTCATCATATGGACTGATTCCGTTGTGAGCATTTAACCTATTGATAAATCTGAAAAAACAGGAAATAACAAATCTAACTATCCCCAGGGCCTCCCAATTGATATGTAGAAAAATTGTTACATTATATTCATTTAGCACCAATTTTATCCAAAGTGATGTACAACTCTGTAAGGAGGGACAACCAGTCACTGGAGTGATTGGGATTAAGGGCCTTTCTGAAGGACCCAACGGTAAATCACTCTGCCGACCACTAGACTTGAACCAGTGACTCTCAGCAACTTAACCAGAGCTGCAGAATACTTGAAAAAAAATATCACAATGCAATTTTTGCAACGGATATTGTTGCTGCTGCAAATTGTGCCGACAAACTGCTCGTACTCGACGGCATCTCTGCGGAATCCAAGGAAATGTCTTTTTGTGACAAGTTCTTGTTTCTCCTCCATGCCACACTATCTATGAGTGAGTGCAACAGCAAGGGTGAATAGGATTATGAATGGCCCAGAGAGCACACGCAGAAGGAGTTTGGCAGCCCTAGACAAATGCACGTACATAACATGCCACATCGATACCGTGCAGATGAATTCCTAACCCACTGAGCCACAGATACCCTACAGATTAGATTTGATGGCAAATCAGCAAGAAATCCTCACCAGACTCAGCACTGAGACTCTGAAGGCTACAGCAAGCAATAGGTAAACGTTTTCCTGTGACGTACAGACAAACATGAGACGTGTGGCTCAGTGTGGCTCAGCGAGCTACGCCTTTGTGCCTAGGATTGGAAGGTCATTGTTCTGAGCCCAGCCTCAGCAGAACAGACACAAGTCTATGGCCCCATGTGCTCCCTTGGCGCCACCAGGTGACCGCCCTTGCACTGTGAGCCCAAGCTTGCTCTTGTGTGACTCATGGAGAGCAGAATGGGGTAGGCGGCAAGATAATTTCCCTACAAGGGTTAATAAAGTGTCATTCTCCTACGATAGCTACCAGGAGAGACACTTTGTTCAGAACATGACCCTGCACTTATCAAAGGCATTATTCAAAAGAATGAACACAAAGCAGGAACCTTGCAGTACTCTGGGGTAGCGATGAACTCATAGGACCCCAGGGACAGCTCAGGCCTCTGGTAGGCGTCCACCCTGCGACCAACGTGATCCAGATGCTGGAAATAAAATGTTGGCACTGCAAAGGCACAGAAGAACAATTTCAACTGAGGCACCAGCACAGCAGTACATGGGCGTCTAATGACCTGCTGGAGAGCTGAATTCTACATAAAGGACACACCTCTTGGTCTAAGACGCTGTGTAGATGTGGGTTTTACTCACCTTTCCATCCTTTGGAAAACTATTGAGATTAAAGTGAGAGCTCAGCTTGTGAGAGTTTCACTTACATAAAAAAATGTTCTGAGGGCAGAATGAAAAATCATTGTTTAAGAGAGATAACCAATCAGACTGTTGAGGAGGTGAATCCAAACAACTAGAGGAGGTGGGACCGACCAATCAGATATCTTGGTCCCATCTCCTCTAGTTGCTTGAACCCACCTCCTCTACAATCTGATTGGTTATCTGAAATAATCATTTTTCATTCTGCCCTCAGAACATTTTTTGTATAGGCAAATCTCCCATGAACGAGAGCTCAGTTTGAAGATCATAATGTTAAACTGAGACCTATCGTTTTGGTATTCTCGGTAAAGGGTTGCGATTTGCCGAAAAGATCTGGATGTTAAATAAACCACAGCTGGTGAGTGCAAGACATCCAGCTGTGCGTGCGACGGCATGGGTGGT
>JABFEA020000054.1:2575760-2586711 GCA_019775915.2 Cyphomyrus plagiostoma
CCCCCCCCCCCCCCCCCCCCCCCCCCCCCCCCCCCCCCCCCCCCCCCCCCCCCCCCCCCCCCCCCCCCCCCCTAAACGTACTCGCGCACGGACACCAGCAAGGAGAAGCCTGCCTTCATTCTGAGCAGGCGTGCCACATCCTCCAGATCAGCTATCGACGGCAAAATCCCCTTTTTAAGGATTATTAATTCTTATATTTGTTTTCGTTTTTTTTACTCAGTCCCAATTTACCACATTTATATTTTATTTTTTTGCAGGCTGTTTAATCCAGAACAACATACACAAAATAATAATAATAATATTAAAAACAACATCAGCCTGTCCCTGAAGCAGTTAAGGGCTGACAGCCCGTAGACCTTTGCCCTCTGGAAGTAGAACTGATTGATTTTTCCATCTTATTACACAACTGTCAAGCATGAATAATGGACTCTTTACTGGACATTAGTTACATTGCGCTGGTTTTAATGTCTTTATTTTTTAAGCAGCTCAAAGTTAAACTGTTCAGATGTCCTACCGAAAAGGGACATTATTTGGATTAAGCCTTTGCCGTTTGAATGCCTATGTGTCAATACAGTTTGTATAAAATTGTCTAACCCATGTATAGACATTTATAAAAGTGGACTGATAGATGCCATGGAGATTAGCGTGGGTCTCTTATCATCGGGCTGTTTACAAGCACATCATAAATTACGTGTGCTGAGGCACCTCTCTGCTGTGAGCACATCAGTGTGTTTCATCCCCTCATTTATAGTGCATTTAGGTCTTCTGGGTGGGGGGCGGGCAGGGAACGGGAGGATGGGGGGATACTTCTGCTTTGATTCTGGGCATGTGACAGAAAAACACATCAAACTGTCTGTCTGTTTTCCTTTTACAGTGTATTACAGCGCCCCCCCCATTATAGAAAGGTGGTGTCCTAGCACACGAGTGGTGGGTTGTAGAACTGTAGCAGTATATAAAGGTGTCAGCTTTACATCATTTCCACAAGATGTCACAGTTTCGATTCTGTCTAATCAGAATGCAAATTTTTAATATCGGAAATTCAATTGTAACTACTTATAATTCTGTTTTAACTAGTTAAGATGGCAATTTCTGGTATCAGGAATTCAGTTGTTTCTAGTTGAAATGCCAATTGTTGATATCAGAAATAATATTTCAATTAGATGGCAATCCAAATTTCTTTTATCGGGAATTCAGCTGTAACTAGTCATAATTGAGTTTTCAGTATAGTTTGTTACAATTGAATTCCTGATGTCAGAATCTGGAGCTTGAACTAGTTCAAATTCCAAATGCCATCCAATCAAAAACGCCGTGTTTTTTTTTCCCTTCGTCCTGGGAACCTGACCCCCCCCCCCCTTCCAGTACCACATGTGACTCTGGTCCTTTTGATGTTGGTGACAGTGACCACATAGAAATCCCCAAAAAAGACTCCCCAGGGGACATCCTGGACACCACTGTGTTAAGAACCAGGTGTCCGCGGTGGGGACTGAGACCCTTGATGCCGCGTCGACACACGGCAGTCCTACCTCGTTGTTAGGGATGTGAGCGAGGGGCTTGATGGTGACCGCCAGGGGCACCTGGCACTGCTTGGCGAGGTCGGCGGTGCAGGGGAAGGAGTAGACCGTGGAGCGCATGACTCGTGGGCTGGCGTTGCCTAGAGACAGGTCGAGGGGTGATGTCACCTCACATATTATACTGAGGAAGGTGGTATCCAGTCTTAAGGACTACATATACACAATTCATATTATACAGATCACATTCCATATTTTACATATACAGACACTCTCATATATGCATGCTAAGCATGGGTGGAAATTTGGGGGGGGGGGTTGTAACCTCCCAATAATCTAAAACCCCCCTCCCCAAATGATCAACCCAAAGTTATGCCCTTGATGCTAACCTTTTAGCTTTCATCTAATAACCATAATTTGTATAGCTACTTATATTTTATTCTTTTATACAAAAATCATAGAGCTGTCGATTACCTTGGTCCTGAACCACGAAGTCCGTAGTGACCAATGGGGGGACCTGCCCCCTGAGGTGGGTGGTGTAGGTCTGCCCGCCACGCTTGGCCTGGTCGTCCTCGATCACTTGTGTCTAGAGATAAAGAGGGAGAGCTCAGTAATGGTAGCTATGGAGAAGAGAGACCCGCCTTCCATTGTGGGAATGTGGTATTTTTGGAGGGTGATTGGAGGATGGAGGCTGAGAGCAGACAGACACTGCCCTGATGTGGGTGCACTAGATGTATGACACTCCACCTATGATCAGAAGGCTGCTGGTTCAAATCTCATGGTCGGCAGAGTGACGTTAAGCCTGTCTGACCCTGCTTTCTCTATTGTGTGTCACTTTTGCATAAAATCATCTGCTAAATAAATAGAATTTACTCTTTCATTTCTTCCCCACATTGAATTTTTGTGGCTATGCATGTCCCAGATACTGAGTAGCCAGCAGATGGGTCTCCAGGCGTGTACTCACCGTGCTGGGGATGGAGTCAGGGTCCAACTTCTTCTGCGGGGGCCCCGCCATCTGTGCTGCCCCGGGGGGAAAGGCCCCAGGGAAGCCAGGCAGGGAGCCCGCTGGTTGGCCCCCGTATCCACCTGCCAGTGAAAAAGGCCCTGGTCACACTTACTTCCATAGCTCCAGGTCACGGAGTCAAGCCAAGCCAATCAGCCCACAGCAAACTAGAACTAATATAAGACCCTTATTTCCTCTTTTTACATCTCCAGAGGTGTTCTGTAGCTCCCCCTACTGCTGATACAGGTCATAATCTGCAGAGATGCTGTCAATCTATCCCACAAAGCCCCCTTTGAAGGAAGAGTGCTACAGATCCACAGAATTTGAGCTGAATGCAATTAAAATTGTTCTTTGTAGCTCTGCCTAAGAAGTACTTTTCATTCTCACGAGAATAATGTTCCACAGGAAGGCTGCGTGTGAGCAGATCTCAGCACTCCGCACCTTGCTGATGCAGTAACTCCTGCGGCCCACATAATCCTGGAAGTTGCTGGAGTGTGCCGCTGCTGGGAGGGGGCGGGCCTGGCAATGATCCGGGCATGCCCATTGGTGGGACTGTGCCCATGGTGCCCATGGCTGGGCCCATACCCATTGGAGGCGGACATGTGGGAGGGGCCTGTAATGGCTGGACTTGTCCCAAGGGCGGTGAAGACATTGTCTGCAGTGCCACAGAACTCATAGGTGGCTGAGGAGCTTGTAGTGAGCCTTGGCCTATAGAAAACGCATCAAGCAGATCACGAAAGATGCGTGCTCTTTTCCTAGAACTTTATGGAAGCATTTCAATAGGGCTAATATAAACTAATCTAATATCTAATCTAAACGAATCTACCATCTAATCTAAACAAGTTTACTCTTAAAGTCAACATGGCAAGTACTTAAAAGTCAAAACTCAAAAAACCTAAGCCTTTGGAATTTAATCCTTTGGTTAGCGTAACAGTGGGCCTCCTTTCAAAACCTTCAAACCAAGGCTTTCAGAATGACGCGCACTGCCAATTCAAAGGTAAATAACGGCGCCGAGTTAAGTCAGGCCACTGGGTTTTGAAGATCGCCACTGCAACGGAACCTACCATATCCGCTGATTTGCATGCCACCCATCCGATTGGTCAGCTGCTGCGTGGAAACTGGCGCAGCAGCCAATCTGGGACCAGTGGGGAGAGGGTAGGCAGATGAAGAAGGGACTGAGGTAGCAAGAGGGAACCTAGAGGAGTAAAATCCATGTGGGACAAATCAGATAAGGCATACGCACTGCAAGCCTTAAACCTTCTCATCAAGGTGGCCTTTACCTTTGGTCGCTCATTCCATTGTGCAGACCATTGGTCATGAACTGGCCAGTCCCTGGGGGTGGGGGCATGCTGGATCCAGGAGATGCAGGCGCCTTGAACGTGGCTGTAAACAAACAAATAAAGAGATACTCCCCACATCAGAAGATGAGTAAGGGATTTAAGTGTATTTCCTCTGTAGTCTTGAGTAAGCATCCAAAAATGAGAATGGAATGTATGGCACAGATATGAGGAAACTGAGATCTGCAGCGCATTTAAAGCACGACAAACCAAAAATAAATAACAGGATCAGGGTCTCAAGAGCCACGACAGCTCCTTACCTGGCGTTGGAGCGGCCCCTTGTGGTGGGACCCCGAAGTGCCCGTAGTGAGCCTGGGGGTGCGAGGCTCCGTAGACATTAGAATAGCCACCTACACCTGGCGGGGCTTGGGAGAAACCAGCCACATAACCCTGCTGACTCATCGCGCCCGGTCCCGTTCAGGCTCTTCTCATCCCAGACCAAGAACTGGAAACAAAACATTTCCCCACCTTAACCTTCCTAAGCAGCTTAAAGGGCAGTTATTTCAAAATATCACACGAAGTCAGAAAGCCCACATTTGGAAATGATAATTAGGGGGTTACGTCTGTCGGCATTATCTGCTTTTATCCCAAATTCATTTCCATAACAAACTCACGTGGAAAACAAGCAGTAGGCTGCAGTGTAGTGTAGAGGTAAATATATATTTGTCCAATTCTAGAGAAAAATACTAACAAGTGCATATATACATATTATATATAGCCTATAATATATGACACATTAGTGATTTGAGTTTTTAAAGAAGCACAAAAAGCATCAATTAATTTCACTCATTGTAAACACAACTATTGCCATGACGCATCTCGACTGTACCAGTTCAGAAGCGACAAAGAGGTTCGCATATAGAGTCAAGGCAGTATGCAAGAAAGGAATACGTTTATTACGGTAATGAGTACAAACAACGCGCCTCCTTCAGCAAGCTGTACGCGACGTCACAGAGCAAATGGACATCAGCATTAATGACGTGCAGAACGTAAGTTTGCGTGTTAGATCAGAACAACTCCGCTAAGAACGGCCACACGGGCTTTTATTTCAAGAAACGGTTTTACAAAGTTTCTTGCGGAAGCTATCTGAATCAGCTGCAATATTACTTTTGATGATTAGAGCAAAACAATTATTCACTTTTTTGCAGTATAACTGGTTTCTTGAGAAGAGCTTTGCAGTAGGAGCCGTAGGCAGAAAACCTGCGGATTCTACCCTGACTGATGGAACTGAACAAGACATGCGTCTAATAAATTATATGACATTATAAAACAGACATAAATGCCTCGCACAAACTATTATTTAAACCGTTTTATTGTCACCTTGCATATTCGGGTGGTAATACGCGAAAGCTCAAATGATTTTTGTTAAAGTTTCCTCCAAAACTTCCCGGTTTGATGCCACGTCCAAGTTAATTATAACATACTGTGGGTAAATCGAAACTAACATTACATTGTTTAATTCCACAGATAAGCACTGTGTAATTAATAAAAGAAAAATAATAATCTGTGACAGTCAGACAGTATTCCAGCACAAACGAAACAATCCATCGCAACAAAGTTATACGCACCTAATAGTAGCAAGTAAAAGTATTTTTTTAAGTGCAGTGCCCTGAAGCTTTATTGTGATATAATTTAGAAGGTGTCGGCGAACAGACAGATGTTATTTACCTGATTGGAAGGTTCAGCTGGTTAGGCTGGTTAATTTTCAGCAGGGTACGCACTGTAAATGCGAGCTGAATGCCACGTCAAACTCCAACAGCGGACCGGTGCCTATGTCCACAGTGCAAAGCCCGGCTCGGACTGCGCATGCGCACCACCACAGAAGGGAATTCCGAACACGTCAGCGCCGGGTCGAGTGCCCAGCCTAACACTTCATACAGTATGTCTGTATATGAATAACAGCTATGAATGTACTCTGGGGCTGAAATAGGAATTCAGTTAATATACTTACTCTACTTGATGATTAATACATTTTTTAATTCATCGAGAAATGTACGTTCATGATTAGAGTAATTTATGATATTGTATAAATATGCTATGGGGGTGAGAGAGTGGGTTGTATATATTACAAACAAACTTAAATCACTGTGTTTAATTATTTAAAGTTTCAATAAATATTTTTTGTTTACAAACAAAATGAAAGTTAGGTTATTCTAATTAGAAGGCTCGTGATTAAATTGCTTAGTAGAAATATACATAGAACAATAAGGCCCAGTAAAAAAAAAAAAAATCATTAGTTTATCATCCCCTCCCGCGTGGCGAATTTAGCCCGCATCGATTATTTATTTTTTTTTAAAGTGTATTTTCCTGTGTAAATTTCACTGGCGGCGTTCACAAATTTCACAGGCAGACAACAGAAACCAATTGCCGCGCATTTGTATTCTTCCACCCCAATATTTTCTTTTCATATTAAATTTGCAGATGAGCCCATATGTCATACATCTGTTGCTGTTCCTTTTGTTTATTGATGATGTTGAAACCTGTTATCTCCAGTTACCTTTTTTCTAAGAAATAATATTTAAAAAAAAATTTGCCCTCCCTCATCACTTGTTTCTGATTGAAAGGTTGATAAACTTATGATTTTTTTTTCTGGGCCTAATCTCCCTATGTGTCGCTGTATTACATTAAATGAAAAAAGGAATTAAACAGACTAAAAGATCGTCAGTGACATTTCCCGGCCGGCTGCAGGACTCCGGATTCCCTCCATACGATGCATCTGCATTATAATGTGAGTAGCAAGCAGAAGTGCCATAAATACTACTTTACTAGCAGCAGACCTATATGATGCCTGATCGTTGCATATTCTGGGCGGTTTAAGGTTTCTAATCCACCTAGATATATATTTTTGGACCACGGAAGGAAACCATAATATAAATGAGTGAATGTTACACTGTTTATGTAACACACAGTTTTAGCCAGGATATCTGGTACCTCCCCCACTCTTTCAAAAGCTGCCAAGGAATTGTTTATGACCCAGGACCACAGTTTTACATCTGACCAGAATGACAACACCGTTTTTACGGGACAGTCTCCCCTGTCACTGTGCTGGGGCACTGGGATCCATACAGACCACATGACAAGCTCCCCTCTTGGCCACAGTGTCCCTGTCACTGCGCTGGGATCCACACAGACCACATGACAAGCTCCCCTGTAGGCCATAGTGTCCCAATCACTGCGCTGGGGCACTGGGATCCACACAAATCGCATGACAAGCTCCCCTGTAGGCCATAGTGTCCCAATCACTGCGCTGGGGCACTGGGATCCACACAAATCGCATGACGAGCTCCCCTGTTACCCACAGTGTCCCCATCACTGCGCTGGGGCACTGGGATCCGCACAGACCACATGACGAGCTCCCCTGTTAGCCACACCAAGACTCTTCCAGCACCAACCCAGCTTCCCTACTTGGTCTCTCATCCAACTACTGGCCGGGTCCAAACCTACTTATTTTCAGATGGACTACCCGGGCTGAACTACAGGTGGTGTGGCTGCTAACAGGACTTGGATTCAGACCCAAACCCCTGACAGTATAAAGCATCCCTGTTACACTCTGAGAGACCACTGCAGCCCGCAGGATTAATGTAAAGCATTTTTATTAACATTATGCATGAGGAGTCTCACAAAATGCAGTGGCCTGCATTTTAAATAATACTCAACTTATCAATAAACAAAAGACGGACATTGTGTGTGAAAAAAAATACTGTGGGAAAAAAATATCTAAATGTAAAGCTTTAATACCAAGACATTATCATCAAAAATAAAACAATAAGAAAATGAGATATTTGGATAAACATAATGACCAGAAGTGGACAAAGTACACAACTGCATTACTTCGTCAAAGTACAGATACTCCTGGTCAAATATTACTCTACTACAAGTGAAAGTTATTCTGTCAGATTTATACTTGAGTCAAAATACTGGAGTACTTGATTTAAAAAATACTTATTCAAAAGTATATTTTCTTTTTGATGTTAATGAATTGCTGCATTGTTGCCACAATGCATTTACAGAATCTAGTCAGGATCAGTCCTTGCCCTGTCCTGTCATTTCCATGTTTGGCCAGTAGATGGCACTGCCCATTCAATTTTTCATGTTTCAGGATTTTATGGTTGTTTTTGTCTTTGCACCTAATTAGACGTATGTGCCGTGTTAGTACCTGTGCTTCTCTGTTACGTCCTGTGCTGCTCCTTGCTTTAGTTCTTGTATTCTACCTGCCTGTGCTCAAACCCATCCTGTTTTCTTGTTTTGTTTGGTATCCTAATGTTTTGGCTAGCCACACCGTGGATCGTCTGTGTTTACAGCATGCTCTACTGTACCAGAAACTACCAACTAATTGCACTGACTTGTAGATCCTGTAGAATAAAAAGCTTGTGAAATAAATGCTACAACAATTATAGAAATACAACTGAAGTGACAAAAGACAGTTATTGCCATTTTTCATTTTTTATTTAACACAACCACACCTTACTAAAATCTTAAATAAGCTCTCCTAACTTAGGATAACTGTTAAGGTGTCCTAACAATTCCAGGGACCAAACCCAGGATCTTCTTGCTGCAAGTCGACAGTGCTAACCACTGCACCACTATGCCACTTATCATAAATAAGATTTTGTAATTCTGTAAGGATTTCATAACTGGGGTGTACCAATCAGCTTCAGCAGGAAGGTCACACTTCCTGATTTCAGATTTTGTGACCTCATGAAATTCCAGGAAGAACCAGTAATACGGCAATCAAAAAGACTTCAGGTGATTTAACATGAACAGAAATTATAATCCTGGAAAGAATTCATTACTGGGGTGTACAGGTCAGCGCTGGCAAAGGGGTGACTTTTTCTGACATCTGACGTTAGATGTTGTGACCCCAGTATGCTGTGAGAAAAAGGCTCATTTAAAATGTGCTGCCTTTTCACTTATAATATTACCTTCACATTATACACAACAAATAAAAAATAAATAATAAACAAATATACATTTTTTCCCCCCACAAATACATTGCGGATATTTCGAATCACAAAAAAGCTAAATGAATCACAAAAGGTCTAAATGTCCAGTAGTTCAACAAAATAAAGACTTTTTGTATATGTTAACTTTTGGAGTTCTTCATTTTTGAGAAGGCCAGCTTTTTGAAACTCTGGATGTAATTGTTAGGAACTCCTTTTCATCTCTGATGATGGTGTCATTTTTAATTAACATACAGTGATGAATGACAGTTAAAATGAAACTCAGGTCTATTGTTTTGGTTTGATATTGACGGCTCTTTGTGGGATCATTTTATTGGGACAGAAACATTTTTTTCTTTATTGTACTGAGAGGCTTAATAGGTAGGCCTAATGTCTTTTTTATGTACTTAATCACTGATATGTGTAAACAAATCGAGTGTAAAATATAAATAAATGTATATGTACAACATTGTTATGCACTGATCAATCTTGGCTAGTGACCCAAAAGGGCTGATTTTCACCCTGATTGGCGCTGACCGGCAATCAGCCAATCAGTGCAAATATGGATAATTATATGAGCCAATAATGTAATTTACGAACTAATGTTACTTCTTGTCCCATCCTGGGTGGTTTCCTGCCTTGCGCCTGTACTCTCTAGAATAGGCTCTGGACCACCCACGACCCAGAATAGAACAAGCGGTTTCAGAAAATGGATGGATGGATGAATGGATTATAATGTTACAAACAGTGTTTCTTGTAAGGACAGACTTGCTGGTTAAGTGGTTAATTAACATTACTACATACATTATAAAAAAAAATGTGACCTATATCGTGGATAGTGATTATAACCAAACGTATCGTGATATGACATTTTGGTCATTCGCGCACCTCTACCCCCCAGCTCAGATTCCATCCACAGTCATGCCTCCCACCCCTCACCCTTCCTCCCCCCAACTATGTCACATGACATGTAAGGTACATCACTTATGGGAAACATGCCTGTTGTTTGGAGATTCATTCTAAAGTCGGACAAAGACATTAAATTCAAAGTGTGAATTCAAAGACATGAACAAAAAGTAACCAGTGGAGGTCTTTCCCCAAAAACATTTGGAACAACCAATTTAATTTGACAGTGGTGGAGTCATACTTATTTGAAAAGGTTTCTTATTTGAAAAGAAGTTAATTAAAGAAGTGTTGCTCTGTTATCACTGTTAAACTAAGAAAATTGTAATTGTCCAGGATCAGTATCGGCAGGTCAGCCAAGGAAAATGCGTTCGGTGTGTTCCTATATTATTTGACCCCTTTTAAAGTTTTATTACATTTTGTTTCTGAAATCCACCCTGAAATACACTTGGATTAGGATAATGTTTTTTTGTGTGTGTCAAAGGTATCTGAACTGTACTGAAGAGTTTTGAACAACACATGCAATTTTACTCCACACCGAAGCCAAGTGTGGATTACGTGATGTCAACTGATTTCAGAATTCTTTTTTTCTTTTTAACAATACATTTTTAAGATTTGATCCAATTCCTAAATTTACTTTTGAATCAATAAAGTGTCTGCCTGTCTGTCTAATTTCATATCTGAAATCCAATCAGATTACTTCTGAGCAATGGGGCTCTGTAAAGAGCATCGAGGAATTACGAGACTGTCAGCTTTTTCTAGTGATATGACCTAAGTATGATTTGTTAAAAATATATTTCAATTTGCAGTCAATTCATTTTGTTGTCTTTTTTCACATTTTGAACCTGTGTATGCAGAATCCTAGTGGCATAATGTAGGCAAAAATGCACCCTTGAATTGAAGAAATTATAACTTGAATGATATCATCATAATTATCTATATTGACTATTATGAAAAAAAAATGTGGTACCAAAAATATCTCCTAGCCCTAATATACACTTATAAACAGACACTGGCAAATACCTTCTCAGAATATTGTACAGTCACCTAAAGGATTATTAGGAGCACCATACTAATACGGTGTTTGATCCCCTTTCGCCTTCAGAACTGCCTTAATTCTATGTGGGATTGATTCAACAAGGTGCTGAAAGCATTTTTTAGAAGTGTTGGCCCATATTAATAGGATAGCATCTTCCAGTTGATGGAGATTTGTGGGATGCACATCCAGGGCACGAAGCTCCCGTTCCACCACATCCCAAA
>JABFEA020000054.1:2602734-2613127 GCA_019775915.2 Cyphomyrus plagiostoma
GTGGAGACTGACCCTCACTTCCTCATCCTCTGGACCTTCACTGTCTCTCTCTCTATTCTCACACACAGCAGTCACACTGTGGGCACAGGAAGTGACAAAACCACAGAAGTGAATGTTTTGTGCTTCAGCCTGTAAGTCCATTATTATACTGCTGAACATAAACTGCGAATGCAGATTGCCTCATCAATGAAATAAACATTTCAACATGGATAACGAAGATAATCAATTACAGTTAATATGTGATCTCTGTCGCTTTAAAGATTCGCCTTATACAGATTTATCATTATTATAATTATCCACCTCCAGATGCAGTGTGTGGCTCAGTTAACTAGGCTTCTACAAATTGATTCACTGTCTCTCTCAACCAATCATTTTTCATTCTGCCCTCTGTTTAAGACATTTCTGTGTAAGTAAAACTCCTATGGCCTTTAAGTGAGGAAAAATTCATCGGTACGTCAGTCCATTGAAGGGCAGTGAAACCTGGAGAAATTAGCAGAGGAAGCATGCAAACTCACACAGACACAGTAATGGTCACAGTCAGTACCAGCACTCAGAAGTGCTGAGGTGGCAGGAATATGTGTTAGACGTCTAATATCATAATAAGATACAGAGGAACTTCAATAAACCACAGTAAGGCCTCAAAATCCATCACATTTGATTCATCAATGTCTTCTTCCTCTTAAATGAAGTTCAGCCAATGAGGAAAATAAGACAAAAATCAAAGTCTTCAGCTTGCTTGGTTACAGTGAGGGCCAGTACATACTGCCGAAGACTACAGTTCTTATGCTGATTGTGGACTGATGCATTTATTGTGTATTTCTTTTGATTTAAAAGGAAAACATTTTGATGTTGCTTTTGTCCTGCTGTTTACAAGAATATTTTGGTAATACCTGGATTTTTTTTTATTTTAGAAACAACCTCATGGTAAAATGCCTGATGACTGGTCTATATAAATAATCATTGTAATAATAATAATAATAACTGGTACTTTATTGATCCCTGTGGGGAAATTGTCGTTACGCCTCTCTCAACTAGCCCTTTGTGGAGTAAGTTGTCTGCGAAGGGCAGCCACCTGTGGCGGCGCCCAGGGAGCTGGAGGTTAAGGGCCTTGCTCAAGGACCCACAGACGTGCTGAGGCTGGGTTTGATGCAGATAAGTCTCCATTACCAAACTGTTTAACCTCCTTTTTTCTCACACATGAGCACAAAGCCTCTAAATCATTACCATGGTGCAGAAGATATATTCAGACGTACTTATTCTGAAAAGCAGAAATGTCATCAAACAGGATGTGAGGGTGAAAGCCTGTAGAAACACTGTGTCCTGCAGACAGAGGCTCTGTCCTTATGTCTGTCACAATATGCTTGTTAGGCTTTATTATGTATCATACAGTTTTTGAAAGTGCCGCTAAAGTAGGTTCTTTTAATCTCTGTGGATCAGTACGAAATAAGACGCCTAATATGGCACTTTTTCACCGTCACCAGGAACCGAGCCGAACCCGAGCCGAACTGATGGTTTTCCATCGTAAATGATCTGAGCCATGTATGGTTTTCTGTTATGAATCTTGGAATTTCCCACAGACAATGACGACAGGTACACTTTTCGTGAATTCAAACCTTTACCTTCTTTTCTTTACTCTCCTTTTTCTATGTCTGTTCCATTCCCCAGTACTTTAGTGCCCCCTAGTGTCCTGATATGGTTCTACTACAAGTCATTCCCAAGCGGCATCCTGACATGGCCCTGCTAAAGGCGTGACCAAGCTCAGATGGTTGCACCATATGATTGGTTGAAATGCAGGAAGATACTAGTGTTCTGCGTTGATAAGTGTGGATTATCTGAAGGAAAAAAAGAGCATATTCTATATATTATTCATTATTAGTAGTATTGTACTTTGCAATATATTGATGCATTCTCAATTCTCAACTTGGAACTTGAACATTTCCAGCCATGTAGTTAAAAAAGTATAATAGAACAGTTGAATGGAATGGATTTGTAATTGGATTTGCAAATTTACACAAGGAAATGCCAATTCTGCTAGTGTATGATACTAAAATAAGACAGCGATTCTATTGACTTGATATCAGAAATTAGCAGATAGTAAATAATGAAGTGTACCATGGGAACAGTAGATAAGCATCTCTTCAGTTTCACATCACTGTCACTCTCCAAAGTTGGCAACGCCTTTACCAAGTTGAACCTTCTGCAGTGGAAAACTGAAGTGAACTGCAACCACGCCAAACTAGTCTCAGTTTGTGGTATGGCTTGGTTCCTGTATGCCAGTGGAAGAGCGTAATTGGATACAGTACATGTCTCTGTAACATCAGGGTGGGACCATTCAATGTGACTTGGGACATTTCATCAGTCTTGTCAGACTGAGCTCTGTTTGTGTTTCTCTCAGCCCTGACAGACACGCACAGACACAGATGCCCGAGTCCGCAGTCTGTTGTTTCATTAGAGATTCTTACAGGTAAAATACATTCATGGGTGATAATAACAACTGTAGCCAACTGCAAACTAATAAGTCTAACTTTGATTACAGGAATAGATATGTAGGTACTGGAATATATGGGTATATCTGCTGACTTCCCAGGACACGGAATACAAATGATTTTGGGACTGGATCCCTGCCATTTGTGCAAGAGAAATCTGTCATACTTTTTGAGTTTCAAACTTTGCACCTACATTGAATCTTCAAGATCTAGAAGTAATCAAATATTAAGTAAAGTATCAGCAAAGCTGAATCAACATTGCTGAGTGGTGGGGAAGGGGATGACATTTGAGATTATATACAAATATTTATGAAGAAATGTAGACAATTCTAAAGGGTTTCAAGCACCAATGTATTCTGTTAGGCAGCTTTGTACATGGACTGGAATGTGTCTTAAATCACAACATTTCTCTCAAATAGTAAGTGCGCACAACATATTTTTTAATGCCAGCTAAAGTCAATATTAGGGAAATGAATTACTAGACAAAGATGGGAGTTGCAGAACTGTCTGAATTTTGTGCAAAAGATCATCTGCATTTCTGAGAAGCTGTCAAACATAGTCGCAGAGAGGATGTTATTTTAGATCTGGGTTCTAAGAAGATACAGTAAACAATACCATTCTTTGGTAGAACGACTTGTGTGCTTAGGATCGTTGTCTTGCTGCATGACCCACTTTCTCTTGAGATTCAGTTCATGGACAGATGTACTGACGTTTTCCTTTAGTGTTTGCTGGTATAACTCAGAATTCATCGTTCCATCAATGATAGCAAGCTGTCCTGGCCCAGATGCAGGAAAACTGGCCAAAACCATGATACCACCGTGTTTCACAGATGGGATAAGGTTCTTGCACTGGAATTCAAACATAACGCTTCTCATTCAAACCAAAAAGTTCTATTTTTGTCTCATCCATCCACTAGACATCCTTCCATTAGCCTCTTGGCTTGTCCACGTGACCCTGACTATTACACGCCTCACTCTTGGAGCGATCTTAGTTGGCCTATGACTCCTGGGGAAGGTAACAATGGTCTTAAATTTCTTCCATCTGTACACAGTCTCTCTTACTGCGAATTGGTGGAGTCCAAACTCTTCAGAGATGCTTTTGTAACCTTTTCCAACATCAACAACCCTTTTTCTGAGATCTTCAGTAATCTCCTTTGTTCGTGCCATGATACACGTTCAAAAACATGTGCTCTGTTGCTCTGTACATAGCTCTGTTGTCATGGATAGCACCGAGGAATCCCTATCGTCGTCTCAGCCACGCCCCTCCGGGGGTCCCGATCCATATTGCTTCCCCGAGGTTCCGCGTCCCGTCAACCAGTTTTTATGACCGTACCGGTTGCTCCCGTTCCGACACTCCTCTTCCAGCTGTGTCTCGTTTTCTCTGGTTTCGGTTTCCCTATATCAGGCAACCCTGCTATTCGATCGGTGCGAGATCTTCATGGTGTGCCCTGAGTTTGAGCGTTTTCCCCAGTGTGTTTATCTGTGTCTTGACTTCTGCTACGTTTCCTAGACTCCGAGTTTCTGCCTGTCCCCCTTCTGGGCCAACCACCCGACTTCTGCCTGGGCTCACGACCGTGTTTTTCGCCTCTGCCCCCTTCTGGACCGACGCCAATTGCCCGATCTCTGCCTGGATTCCCGACCATGTTTTCTGCCTGCCCTCCATCTGTACCGACACCGATCACCCACCCTCTCTGCCTGAGTTTCGGCTACAGCCCCGGGTTCCTCTGACTTTAATGTGGAGAATATTAAATAAACAGCGATACTTACAGTGGAGCCGCATCAGTGTCCATCTTCTTGCCTTCACAACACTCTGTGTTCTTTAAATAACACACGGTGTCCACACACACCTGAATGCTATCCCATTGTCTGAAGATACCTGACTATATTTTCACCTTCAGATTACCTGCTAATCCTAGAGGTTCACATATTTTTGTCACTGACAGTTATGTAATATTGGATCATTTTCCTCAATAAATAAATGAGTGAAATATTTTTCTCTCATTTATTTAACTAAGTTCTCTTTATCTACTTCGAGGACTTGCGTGAAATCTGATAGTGTTTCAAGTCATATTTATGAATAAATGTAGACAATTCTAAAGGGTTCACAAACTTTAAAGCACCACTGTAGCTAAAGAATAAGTAACACTGAAAGTGAATTTCACAGTCCCGTACTGCTCTTGAATGAAAAACATTAATTGGTGAATTTGTCTGGCTTGTTTTTAAACTTTCAAAGCTTCTGTGATCCACACTGATGGGTTGATTGGCAAATTTGCTGGAATGTAACTTACCAAATAATGGTTGCCATTGTTTTTGCTTTATCTGGAAAGTGTTAAATTACGAAATTCCGGTAACACTTTATAACACTGTTCCGTAGTTAACAGGTAAATATGCAGGAAGTAAGCAGCAACAAGGAGTAGTGCTTCATTAAAGAAACCAAACACACACGAAGGGAGATATCGAGTCAGTAACACCACATCCATTACTAATGAGTTACAATTAGTTTTATTCAGGTCATCATTAAGACTTCACTCCTTATTTAAAATGCATACATTAATTGTGTGTGGTGGAGCAAATCATGTGGCAAAACACTCTGATTGCTCTGATTGACCATCCCTTCAGTTGGACTTCAAAACATAGCTTGAAGAACACTGCTACACGGACTGAAATGAGGTAAGTAATTCAAATGTAGGTACTGTATACATATTTTAGGCAGTAACCTTTTGTAGAATAAGTTGTATGTCATACAAACAAGTAGGAAGAAACAGACCTGTTTTTCCAAAAGGAAAAGAATGCCAAAAACCATTGAGAACAGTACCCTATACATCCCAGTTGGTCCAAAAAAAAAGCACTGTTTGACGAGTAATGAACTAGTAGTTATTAGAAATAATCCATAGTTAGTAGATAATTCCCAATGAGACCTACAATACTCAATAGTTCCTAATGAAGTAATAGCGAACTACTATAATAATTAGTTCAATATTACCTATTGAGTAATTAAGCATAATTCCCTAGTAGTGAATAGTACCAGTTTAGGTGTTAAAGAAGCACTACTCCTTTGTTGCTGCTTACTTCCTGCATATTTACCTGTTAACTACAGAACTATTATAAAGTGTTACCGAAATTCCTCTATTAATCACCTGATTCCATATGTTAACGTCATATATCGGCATCACTGAGGCTGCCATATTAAATAATATATAAAAATAAGTTAAATATGATTAATCAAATAATCCCTGAGGCCTACTTTTTTATGCTCTTTAGCAGTCAATACAAAACCATTTAATTAGTTTACGTAATTAATAATTCTTATATTTTTATCAATAAATGTATCCTTGTATGCATATAAAATTTAGATAGTTGATCTAAAGTTTAATTGGCTGAAATGAATAAGTATTATTACAAAGAATTCATTACGTTTTAAGGCAAATTCTATTTATGATAGTATTAATGTTACACTTACTGAGTTCAGTCCTGCTTCAACAGTAAGAATAAAAGAGCAAAATCGCCCCCTAGTGGCCCCATCACTATTGATCGTTGTCGAAAGATAAAACAAAAAAAATGAAACATGATTTACCTCCACTGGGGTCACTAAATGAACAGCACAGTAGGTTTACGCCATTTTGAAACACCGCACTTATTTATAGTAGGTAACAAATATATAATAAATAATATATACTTTTTGAAATCAGAAATTCAATGTCTCTGATACGCTGGTACAGATCGTAATTACTGGACTGAAGTATATATATTTTGCGTTACAGACAACCTTTTGTTTTAATGACTTTGAGGAAGCGGTCTCTGCACGCATGCGTCTGTTTTTAAATCTGGGGGAGAAATAGCGAGCGCCGTTAGGTACGTGGCGGCATGAATCGGTGCCATGGATGGATATGAGCTGGACTTTATGTGTATTTAGGAGACCTCTTATCGTATCAGTTGAAGAGAAATTAATTTTTCTACCTACAACGAGATGCCCCTCAACATGTCGTGTTTATTATTGTAATATGCGTACATTTAGAAGACGGCGGCGTTGTTCTTTCTGTTATATTTCTTGCCGGTAATTTTGTAGCGCCAGACATTTAAGCCCATTCATCTTATTTTTCCAGTAGTTTTCCACTGATGTGATGCGATCTAGTTTACGGCCATAGCACATAACCGAGTGCTAAATTAAGCAGACGCAGCTCCGTGTAAAGCAGCTCATGACAGAGCCGAGAGCCTGCTGACTATGGCACAGTATGCAATTCTGTATATGCCTCAATAGAGATTAGGGTCATAAGGAAAGACCCAGCCTGGATCCCGAATCCAAACGGGTTGATTCTAATCTGCTTGAAAGAAATGTCTCTTTACCAATGCTACACAAATGAATATATGCTGCGGTAGAAGTTTGTTTATAAGGGTAACACCACTGTGTTGAGCTTGGTGTTCTGCAGGACGGTTTAGAGACGGATCCTGTCACGTAGACTGCACCTGCAGCTAATGCAAACGAACGTCGCCTCAGCGATATATAATTGTCTTTATTTAAATGTTTTCGGTCCTCATCAGAGTAGCTATTTAGTGCGCGGTAGCCATCGACGGTGCCTGAGCACTTTGTGCCTGAGGTTGAGGTCGGTTTCCTGTATTCCTAGAACCTGAACGCAGCTGCGGTCTCAGGACATAAATGGAAGTTTACAGGCTAACGCTTCCACTCGGGGTGCTGAATCAGAGCCCAGAGGAGAAGAAAAGCCCACTGCGTAAATCATCACATCGAAAGCATCCACCCCGCCGTTTTCGCTCGCTGCTTTGGACGCGAGCACGGCGCACATACCTCTCCATTTAGAGAGTGCGCTGCCGGTCCCATCCTTCTGTCGCTCTCCGTGCTGGAAAAACCGCACGGGTGCAATCAAAGAGATGGGTGAGTAATGTTCAGCCAAGCGCCCCCTCCTCCCCATCTCCACTTGCAGGTGGGTGTTTGGTGGTGGCCTGTTCCAGTGGGATGCAGTACTGCTGTTGACCGCGGAGCCCAGCTCCAGCCAGCTATACACCCCCAGAGGTTGTGGCACTTATAAGGACCTTCATCGAAAACCTGTAGCTGGTGGTCAAAAGGTCACTTCCAGAAATTTCTGGCCCAGGCAGCGTGTGTGTGTGTGTGCGTGTGTGTGTGTGTGTGTGTGTGTTTGTGTGTGTGTGGGCGGGGGTCCTTTCCTCTGGCTCGGTCTGTGATAAGAACACAAGAAGGTGAGGGGGGTGTCTCTGAGAGGGATTACCATATAAGGACCCCTCCCCTGTGTCTTAAGGCAGTCAAATACACAATCTGGTCTTTGTCTGTAGGCACAACACTTCCTTTGTTTACATAACTACCACTCCTGCATCATGACTTTAATTAATGTAACAAATAAAGCTATATCTATCTATCTATCTATCTATCTATCTATCTATCTATCTATCTATCTATCTATCTATCTATCTATCTATCTACTGTAGATATATATAGCTTATATAAATATACTATGTGTGTATGTATACTATAGTGTATTTATATATATGTATATATAATGTAGTGCAGTACAGAATATGTGTGTATATATACACACATATTTATATAGTATATAGTACCATATGTACTATGCATGTGTATATACTATATATATGTGTGTGTGTACATATACACACAATAGTATATATACACACATATATATTTAAATATTTAAGTAATTGTCATATTCAAGACAGCCAGTATAATGAGGCTATTTGATGGACTTCATTACGGCATTCCATGTTCCCCACTGGAAAAATAACTAAACTTGAGAAATTCTGCACCTCTACACCTTACATAGCTGTAAACGGACCAATTGCTGGAGCTTCTTGAGCCTTGTGTTGCAGCCGGTGGACTGGTAACTCGCTGTGTGGGACAGCGAGGCAGGTTAGCGTCATGTCACAATGGTCGGCGCCCTGCTGTGAATCGGCCACAAGAAGGCGGTAAATCTGCCACAGATCCTTCAGCAGGCACGTTATTTACACCTTACATCTCGACAAGTGAGGGCCTCGGAAACGGGAAATCCGTCTGCCGGCAACGGCTTGGGGAAAAAAGGCGTCCCAAATCTCCAAAATCAGCAAATCAAAATAATCTGTAATGCAGTTTTTAATTATGCCACACCTGCCTAACGCTGTAGTCTTTCCAGCTTCTGGCAGGCAGAGTGGAAGCAGCTGAGGAGATGGCCCCGGCTGGCTAACACCTTAGCGGGACGTCGTGCCCAGAGTCCTGCTCATTGTTGCCTCGCAAAGTGAGTAGAGATGCTCCCAAAACAAACACGGCCTGCGAGTATAAATATTTCCATTTGTTGCCCCACCACGCATCCATTTAAGTGTCAGGTTTACATTTCTCAGTCAGCAGATGGTCCTCGCAGGGCTGCTGAATACCTCCTTAGACGTTTCCTACGTTGCAGCCAAATTCTCCGTTCCTCTCCCTTGGTAACAGGAGCATTAAGCACAGGGATTTTTTGTAGTATCTCCATATGTAGTAAATAACTGAGTCAACATCCCTTGAGGCTGGGTGTCCAATTTGGTCTTGGCTTCTCTGCCTCCCAGGACTGCTTCATTCCTGCCTTTCTCTGCTCTCCCTCTCTGCCTCTCCTTCTGCTATCTTCTCTCGCTCATCTCATGGCTTGGCTATGAGGGCCCGCTTGGGGATCGCTCGACATGTCTTTGGAGAGATGTTGCCCGTGTGTTTTTCGGAGGGCCTTTGGCCTTTTAAGGTCCAGTATAAGCTCTTTTTAAAGTGCCGGATGCTGATTCCCTAGCGTCTAAAAAATGCTGGAATGTTAGTCATTTATTTCCCCCCCCCCCCACTCCACCCCTACCCCTCGCCACAGGTTGCACCCTCCCGGGAAACCGTGCATCTCCGAGTCTCGGGATGGACCACGCTACGGCAGGAAGGGCAGCAACGTCAACTTTCTGGAGGACTACCAGACGACCTGCACCGTCGATGGAAAGTACCCTGGTTCCAAAGCCCCTCACAAGGGCAGCGTCTCCTCCAAAGCCATGGTGGAGCTCTATGTCTCTGACCACCAACCAGAGGAGCCGCCACAGAGGGAGGCTAACGGCAGCCTAGGGTTGGGGGGCGTTCACCTGGGCGCCCTTAGCAGCATCCAGTCTCTGTACATCTACCACTCAGAGCAAGAGTACCGGGGTTGGGGGGGGCAACTCCAGGACTCCTCCTCCTGCTTCCTAGGCCAGGGGGGGGTGACCCTGCAGCTCCCTCGGGGGGGCTGGCATGGGGAGGAGGTGGGGGCCAGGAGAGAGGCCAAGGCCAGTGGGTGGGTCGATCCTCCAGGGGAAGGAGGGAACAGAGAGGCGCCTCCTGTCTCGGTCTCCTTGGGAATCTCAGCAGTAGGTGCGGGGCCAGCAGAGCGGTGGGACTCAGAGTCGGAGAGGGATCTCGGACAGCCCAACAAGCACCGGGCGAGGCTCGCCAGTGAGTATCCCCATCCCCCCTTGCTCATGCATGCACCTGTCTGCTTCTGGTGCTTTTCCAGTCAGTTTATTGCAGTTTCGATTCTATGGGTAGGAAGGTGACAGTTGCCGGGTCCTCGGTTCCTTGGGGTGTTCTGTGGCCAGAACTTAAAATAGCACCTCCATTTGCCGTGGGCAGAGTGCATAGGTGAAATGAAAACATTAATTTCCTTTTAGCTAATGATGAGGAATTTACGATGAGGAATTTCGTATTGCGACTGACATCATGAAATTGTGCGCATTTACCTGGAGTTGAGGCTAAGGCAGAGAATGAGGCCCTTTGATTTTTTAATCCTCTGTATGGGTGTGGGTCTTATCTTGGGGGGGGGGGGGGGGTTGGCCCTGTGGGAGGGGGGCACACCATTACGGCCGGACATCCCCGCGGGGCCCACGGTTGGATATGCCAGCAAAACCCGGTTTGAA
>JABFEA020000054.1:2613227-2625469 GCA_019775915.2 Cyphomyrus plagiostoma
CCCCTTCGTCTCCCCTCGCCTTTTCGTGCCCCGGCGCCCGGGGGCCGCGCCCCCCCGCCCCCCCCCCCCCCCCCCCCCCCCCACGGCGGGATGGCTGCCCTCCCTTCAGGCCTGAAGTGCCGGCGGGGCGCACTGGTGATGATGCCTGCAGAACCCTGTGTGACAGACACCGACATGTGTGGTTCTGGCCCGTTACCTGATCCCTTAAAAAAAACGCACATCTTGACCGCAGTGAAAAGTGAACTCCTGCAGTCTTCTGGACCCCGAGGTCTGTTTGGGGGGGGGTGTATTTTGTTTGTATATTTTATATTTATTTTTGATAAAATGTAGACATATCGATTAGCTTCATTGCTGTTTGAGTTGCTGTGTGTGTGTGTGTGTGTGTGTGAGAGAGTGTTTAATTTAGCATGCAGGGAACATGACCTGCTTCTTCTCTTCCTCTAAGGGTTAGGGAATTAGAAGCGAAGAGGGGACTTACAGATAAGGGCTTGTGTTGGTGCAGTGCTACTAATCTCCGAGCTATTTTTACCCACATGTCACTTCACAGATTCTGCCTCTTTATTGATTCTCTGTAGACGCGGTTAGAGGCCGAGAACCAGAAGCGGGTGCTCTTTATATATACTTTCTGTTTATATATACCATAGGACTATGATTAGTTAACAAAGCGCCGCAAGCTGGAAAATGATTATGCTTTATAACGTTTTTTTTTTAGTGTGTGTTTAGCTTTTCATGCATAGTACATGGTCCCCCTGGAGAAACAACTTGACACAATGTAAAATACTTTTGCCAAATGAATATAATATAATTTCTTAGCCTCTTTTATTCGTATAGCAAAAGAGTCTCTCTCGCCATATGCATGCCGGTTCACCATTTGTGGCTTATAAGAGGAAATAAATTCTTCAATTCATCCATAGATTATGATGAAAATAAATCCAGAAGATAAAAAAATATATAATAAATTCACTTAACAAGTAAATTAAACAAAAATACTATTTGTTGGTTGGTTCCTACTCAGTTCTGTGGAAGTGTGTGTATGCTATATGAACTGACCTTTCTGGTACTATTACCTAACCTTAGGCTCTTAGTAGTATAAAGAAAATGGAATTTGCATTATATTAAACAATTAGAAAAAAAGTATTTTATATCTGGGGAGGGAAATGGATATTATCACACAATTTCTGAGTCAGCTCCATCTTTGGGAAGCACTTTAGATTATGTCTGTGTTATAATTGCATACAGTATGAAGTTATGATTATTTATATGTTGAGCTGATTTGTCTTCCCTTCCCCCCACCCCCTACCCCAGGATTCAGGCGCAGCGAGAGCCAGCTGGAGAAGCAGGCTAAGGTGGCAAAGTCTAAATGTAAGCGAATTGCTCTACTGCTTACTGCCGCACCCAACCCCAAAAGCAAGGGGGTGTTGATGTTTGAGAAGCACAGAGAGAGGGCCAAGAAATACACACTGGTCAGCTACGGGACTGGGAAGGAGGAGCCTGACTCTGAGGACGAGGAAGACTACCACAGAATTGAGGTGACCTTCCTAGCTAACGGAGAGCTGCAACTTGACGGGGAGACCTTCGCTAATGCCTGCAAGATTGGCGTAAACTTTGACAAGGATAGCACACCGCCTGACTTAGATGAGAAACTGGACCATCAAGTAGGGATGGAATACCTGCCAGAGACGAAGGGCAAAGGGGCCCTGATGTTCGCCAGGCGTAGGCAGAGGGTTGACGAGATCACCGCCACACACGAGGAGATGAGGCAGAAAGGGATTCCGGTGGAGGGTCTGTCGGGACCAGAAAACATGCCGTCCTACCAGGCCGCGGAATACTCCTATAAGCAGTCTCCTGACAACCAATCCCACGAGGTCAATGTCGAAGTGGCCATGCAGCAGCGCCAGGCTCCGCAGAACCCTCCCACTATGAATGGTACAACTCAATATCAGCCCAGCGACTTGCAAAGGTTCCAAGTTCCTAACAGGACAGCCCAGCCCTTCTCAGGAGTCCCAAACAGAGTGCCTGTCCCCTTTTCACCTTCAGTGGGCATCCCTAGCCCAGTGTTAGATCAACCAGGTTATTCAGACAGCAAGCTCAGAGTAATTCCTCCTCCAGTTCCTGTGACCACACGCCCTCAGGTCCTGTCACCCACCGACAGGGAACAGATAGTTTCACGTGACGAGCGCATCTCAGTGCCGGCTATCAGGACCGGGATGTTGCATGACACGAAAAAGAGAAGTGCAGCCAAGACGGCCTTTGGTTCAAAAGAGTCCTCCACAATGTCATCTTTGAACCTTCCGAAAGGTGATAAGAGGGCTGGCTTTGATTTGAGTGTAGAAGAAGACTTCCTTAGTCTAGGTGCCGAGGCCTGCAACTTCCTGCAAGCTCCGGTCATCAAGCATAAGACTCCACCACCGGTCGCCCCAAAGCCTAGCATTAACCTTGCTTCTCCACCGTGGTTAACAGAAAATACCCAGCTACCTTTGGATACTGGTATTCCAGCACCAGGCACTGCACCTACTGCTAGTCCCGCACTGGTTGGCTCACCACAACAACACACCACCACAAGCGCATGGAATCCCCCTGAGCTCCATCCGCCACTCCAGCAACCTGTGAGCGCCTGGGCTGCACCCAAACCCAAAGTACAACCACCTCCATGTGCTGCTCCCTGGGGTATGTCTCAGCCTCAAGCACCAGCCCAGCCACCTTGGGCTGAGCAACGTACTCCAGTGACTACTGTGCTTCCGACTCAAAACCAGCTCAGGAATTCATGGAATCGGCCTTACATCTCCGCCAAATCTGTCGCTTCTCACCTCTCCACTAGCACCTATGGCTCGAGGTTTCCCTCAGTTGGCGGTGCCTCCACAGCTAGGGCTATAAGCCCAGCCTCAGACATGCCTACCATGAGGGGCAGAGGAGCTGAACTCTTTGCCAAAAGACAGTCACGCATGGAGAAGTTTGTAGTGGACTCAGAGACGGTGCAAGCGAACAAGGCCCGGGCCCAGTCACCCTCCCCTTCACTCCCAAGTGCCTGGAAGTATTCATCCATTGTTCGAGCACCACCCCCTTCATCATACAATCCCCTTTTGACCCCCTCATACCCCCCTGCAGCAGTAAAGTCGCCCCCACCTTCCATCACACCACCTAAACCTAAGAGCACCGAGAAGGGGAAACCAGCGGCCAAGCATCTTAATTCCTTGGACGTCATGAAACATCAGCCGTACCAGCTGAATGCGTCCCTCTTCACATATAGTCCGTCTGTTGAAGAAAAAGCTGCGCCTTCAGCTAATTCCCCTACAGGCCAAGCATCAAAGCCCACTGCACCGGTGAGTTTTCCTTCCCGTTCTGCCTGCCAGGCACTGAAGCAACACCAAACCCCCCCAAAACCCCACCAGAAAAGTGGAGTGCTTCTTCCATCACCCACCTTGCATGACGGTCCTCACAGCTACACTCCGGCCACTTCGCACCTGCCCGCTTCCGGCATCTCCACGGTCCTGAGCTTCTCGAAACCTTCTAAACCTCAGCCGGCCTCTGGAACTGCCAAGTTTGGGGCTCCGCGACCCAAATTCTCTGCAAAACAGCCAGCTACGGCAACCAAGTTGTGGAAGCCAGTGGTCATGAGGCAATAGGGCATGTCGGATTGTAGCTAATGCTATAATCAAAGTGACATGCACTTCAATGTTTGTAAACCTCATTAAGCTACTAAGAACCTCAAACCCAACTTTCAGAGTCACCATTATCCTGGCAAAAGGATAAAGGAATGTACTAATAATGATTTTAGTGCAATACAAAAACAGCAATTGATTTTTTGTATCTATGCAGCAAAATTTACACATGGATAGAAAAAAATTGCTCTGAGGATACCTAAATATTATTAATTTATTATTGCGTAAATTTAAGGTCATCCTTCAGCTGGATAGCTGAGTAGTGTTAATCAAGTATTATTTCAGCCTTACTGCAGAATTCAGCTTAGTCAACATTGCAGCTGTGTAATACTATCAGCTGCGAATGGTTGCAAAATAAAATGATAAAATATAAGGTAACTGATCCTTAGAGTCTGAAATGCAGGGAGTTCATATTTTATACAAAAAGAGGGAAGATGCAAATGAGAAAAAGGCACAAGTAATTCATTTGTGGTTATTTATTTGTGTCAGCCCAATAACTGTTTGATGGGTTTATCGGTAGTAGTTTGTAAGCATTGATCTTCACTGTGATTTTTATGACTTTGCAGCGAGAGTGAGTGTAGGAATGTCTGAGAGGAGTTATGATTTATAAAGGGAAAGTAAATGATGATCAGATTAAAAAAACGGAAGAGGTAGGGATATTGTTTATTGAATTTTACTAAGGGTGACAATAAATAAGAATGTAATTACAAAAGATGGGATTACTGTCTATAATACAAATGCTGTTTTTCCTTGCGCTGCACATTACGCGCAGTGAGCAAGGATATTCTTATTGCTACAGAACAGCATGTATGTATAGAAGCTCACATTATAATTGGTGGCATTTAGAAGATGCTTGGAGCTGAGACTTAGTGATAGGGATGTAGCTGTGGTTATGTACCGAGGGTGGCGTTAGTGAATGAGACTGCAGTTATGGACCTCAAAGGGTTGTGTTCCCTTGATGCATAAAAATGTGTGAACTTCACTGTACCCTGTACAGAGAACCGAAGTGAAATTTCAAGTGCTTCCAACAGTCTTTTGGTATGTTAGTTATGTGAGATATTTTGCATCATTTAGCTCTTAAACCAGTACCAATTACTCAAAATATGTCCCTCTTTAAAATCTGTGCTACATGAGACGTAATAGGCCCCTTTATGAATCCATTCTCTTCCTCAGAATCAGAATCAAACGCTTTGATCTTTGCAGTCAGTCTTATAGTATGATTTTTTTTTTTAACCATAGACTTATTTAGCAGACACTTTTATGGAAAGAAGCACAGAATTGAGAAAGCATGGTCAGACGTCCCATGGGCAATTTGGGATTAAGGGCCTTTGTCAGGGACACGATGATGACATCACTCTGCTGACTCTGGGGTTTGCACTAGCGACCTTCCGCCAGAGGCACGGCGTCCCAACCTGAGGCGGACTCTGCCCCCGTATTTCTGGTCGCAGTCGCCCTCTCTCCTCACTGGATTCCATCGCTGCCACGTCATGTCCACACCATTCTGTCAGCCTACATACTACTCTGCTAGTGTTCATTCCACAGCGTTTTCATGACACGCACTAAGCCCCGATACCAAAGCACAGCTGCCCCCAGGGGCAGTAGCCCCCCTGCGTACTGCAGAGCTGTAGCAGACTCTTGTCACCTGTCGTTGTCTTGTTTTTTTTCTGTTATTTCAAAGTGCCTCTCGCCGTTTACCTTTCACTGTGCTTCAAATCTGTGTTATTAAAGACCTCCTTCACTTGTCTCTCTCTTTATTTCCAACTTTCCTGTTTGGCGTGCGAATTCACAGCATGGTGGCCTGCATGACTTCCCAGGCTTTCACATCTCCACCGCCAGTGCACCTTTTCCCTCTGATTGCTTTGAATCTCGCTCTGAGCAATGCATTTTTTTTTTTCACACTGACACGGAACAGTCTGATTTTAATTTGGTTCATTATCTGTGGCTCACTTCCCGGTATGGACTGACTGCACATTTTCACTTTGTTGCACTGAGTGTCTTTAAAATGTGATTAATACAAGATTTTAATTATTTTATTTGACTATTTAAATATTATACGTACCCAAACCTGCCGGAGCCAGGTAAGTGGCATAATACAGATACATTTATCTTGATCACATATTGATGGATTACACCATGGCTCTTCATATCTGGCCCTCTATTTCAGATCCAGGCCCTGTTTTCCGTTCTCCCATGCAGTTGGTTTAATAATTAGTGATTCTGATTGGCCAGAGGCTTCATACCTGGCTCATGGGTAGAAGAAGGCTGAAAAATCGGTAGGACTTGGACGTTGAGGACTGTGATTTCAATAGCCCTGGATTGAAAATGAACAGTTCCCTGATATTTGTTATTTTTTAACTTACTGAAATACTTTCACCTGCTTATGTGACATGCTTATTGGCCATATCAGTCAGGCCTCAAAATCTGCTTCCGCGCAGCATAGTAGGCACCGTTAGCATTGACACGCTATCAGACAGTCAAAGTTACATTTTGATCTTTTTAGTTTACTAGGGTAGTGATAGTGATAAGCATAGCGATAGGAAGCTGACCAACGTCTATTAATAGCCAAATGCTCAACATCTTGAAACCACGCTGTCCTTATTTAAAAGTCTGCCTGACTGTGATACGACGAATTTCTGCCAGAGGATCTCGGAGCAAAGACAAATTGAAAACCACTTCTCTCCTGCTCCAGCTACATGTTTATTTCGATTAAATCAGCGAGTCAGTGATGACGTGCTCTAATATTGGATAAACAGTTCCTTCGAAGTTAAGGAGTCATGTTTATGAGCATTAGCACTCGTCTCCATGCATGTCATTGTTGCGTCATGCAGTCCGAAGCTTATTTTAAAGACGTGATGCACGAATTTAATATTAGCGGGAGCTCAGTAGAAGCTAGAACCAGTAACTATATTTAGACAGCTTTTAATCTTCTGACGCATAGTGGGATCAGATGAAGATGAGTGCATGCATGTAATCATATTAAATATTTTATAAAATCAAAGGGACAAAGTCCAAAGTGAAGTTTCTTTAAGCAAAGAATCTAACGCTAACTGGCTTTAAATTTCAATTATATTGTGTTAATAGCACATATGGTTCTTTGGCTAACAGTGGCACGACTGTATGGAAACCACTAAACAGAAGTGGACCAAAATAAACCACTTAAGACTGAAAGTGAAAATATGGTACACTTCACCGAGACGTGGCAGATACAACGTTCCCTGCTGAGCTGGCTATGGTTTTTTAAAACAGCAGGCTGAAACATCTAATGTTGCGGTCCTTACACTAGTCCGCCAGGTGGTGGCAGCAGACACTCTATTCCAGCTGCCTGCCGCACATGTAAAACACTGCAATCTATTGCGGCTTGACATTGTGTACATTCAGCACCTTACCCAGCAACATCACGTGACTCCGATTCTGGAATCTTACCGCTCGCAGCTCCGCTAGCATTAATGAGTCCGATCTCCGGTGTTTCCGAAAGGTATTTTTTTTCCCACAAAGAAAACGGAGATTAGTCACCCAGTTTGCTTAGCATGCTTCAGATTCAAGGTGTTACCACATTAGAAATCAATATTTTGTTTGTACACTTATCTGATTCAGGAACCATAGTAGCTTATAAACAATACATCCAAAACATAATGAAGCTGCAAACAGCTATGCAAATGTTCTATTTATCAACAAACCAGAAAACAAACCAGTCAAAGCACAAGAAGAGATTAACTATTTAGCCAAACACAGGAACCTTTCAGTTTTAAAGTAGCTTGTAAAAGCTGAAATGGCTCAAAGTGTCCCCCTGACATGGACTTTCTGGTCACCCTAAGTGAGGGACATTTGTGGATTTGAAATTCATGTAGTCCAAAATGTCAGCGCTGACTAACCACGAACGTTATGTTTAATGTGTCTGTTATGCTAATTCGTCAGTGCTGATGAAAGTGAAATCAAGAGAAATATCCAATACCAACACGTCACTATTCAAACTCACACCTAAGCAGTGCTGCAGCAAATTATGAATCTGTCATAGGTTTGAACATAATACACACATTACTGTATATCTTGGGGTTATTTTACACAAACCATCCAATATAGTGTAGAGCCATCTCCACAGGATACGATGGGGTTACGTTCCGATAAACCTATCACAAGTCAGAAATATTGTAAGGTGAAAAATGCTTTTAATTTTAATACAGTGCACATAAACTAACAAACATCATATCCTAGCCTACTTAAAAAGGCTTAGAACATGGACATTAGCCTACAGTTTGGCAAAATCATTAACACAAAGTGTATTTTATAATAACATATTGAATATTTCATGTAATTTATTGAATAATGTACTGAAGGTGAACAACATTTGGCCGTCGCAAATATCGTAAGATGGATCATTGTGACTTGGGGAGCGTCTGCATATGGTTGATCATATTGTGTAACAATGTGGAAAATGTCTCTTAGGGTTCCTGCAGGACTTATTCTCTGAGCCTCCCCAGAAGGCTGCCATCCATGTCCTTCAGGTTGGGCTTTGAATCCAGCTCCTCAACTCCAGTGTTCGAGCCCTCATGGGATCCCCTGGAACGGCAGACCTCGTGGCAGGAGACGACCTCCAGGCCAGCTGGGCCTTGGGAGACCACCGGCAGAAACTCCCTGAGCCAGCCGTCTGAGCAGCGGAGAAGAAGTGAGGGCTTCTACCCAGCACCTCCAGCCTTTGTCGCCCCAGCTAAGAGCCCGCTGTCCCCCCAAGCCTCGTTGGCCCAGTACAGGCCATCCTTTGGGCAGTATCAGTCCCAGCGGTCTATGCCGGAGGACCGCACCAGGTACAGCGGGTCGAGCTCTGGGCTCAGAAAGCCTGTCTATCAGCCAGTCTACAGACCATTAAGCGGCCCGGCCTGGAGACAATAAGGCAGCACAAAATTATGAGCAATCAACCCCACAAATACAATATACAAGATGAAAACCAGAGTCTCAGTCTTTGGAGACACCAGATACATATTTAGCCGATCATCCCTTCCCTATTCCCTATTTATAGAAACATTGACATTTCACATCAAGGTAGGACGGATACATCGTGATATTTTCTTGCCAGGAATGAAATCAAAATTGATGTTCTGAGGCAAGCATAGGAGAAGTGAGGCGAATGATTTTCCAGCCGACATGCTGTGATTGGCGTAGCGACGGGCTCAGTGCTGTCACGTCGCACAGTGTCAGGTCACGTGGGTGTGAAGACAGAGGGATGCCACTGAAAATAAGATCAGGTCAAGCTAGCTACTCCTTATAGCCACGTGATATAATGAGCATCTTTTCACATCCTGTGCATGTAAAGGTTTATTAGTATTCTGGGTGGCTGTACGTTCTAACGGTAGCCTGATGTGGCGTTTCCTTGGACACCATCTGCATTCTAAAATCCCCAAGAACTCCTCTTGGTGATGCACTGCTCGGCTCATAAGATCAATGTACCCGTGTCACATTAGCATTTTTCATTCAGATGAAGAAAACATCATTTTGTGACCCTTGTATGACAGGAAGTTATACAAATGAACCATTTCACTCCAAGGACAAAGTGTACTGATGCTCGTAAGAGCACTTGAAAGATGGATTGGGTTGAAGATGAACTGAGGAAGAGACTTGAAGAAAGTTAACAGCAGAAATAGATGTGTGAAGAAAGTTTAAAGAGATTAAAAAATAATTTGTGACAAAGCATTTTGCTACACAGGGATAGAGAGGGATAGAACGACAGTCAGACATGTAGATGAAGTGATCAGAGAGATGAAGGTTAGAGTGGACAGTGTGCAGTACATGTCACCCACCTAAGAGTCGTGTCGATTGCACCACTTCAGGATCGTGACTGAAATTCTGAGACCGAGTGTGAGGCTTACAGAAAAAACATACAGTTTCTGATGGGGCAGATTAAAGAATGATGGGTAACACTTTTTACATTAAGTGCCCCTTCATAATGCATTCATTATGCATTCATAGAACATTCAGCGCATCTTCATAATGCATTCATAGAACATTCATAAGCAGCATGTATGTATACCTTGACATCCTAACATCCCTTAATAGCTTTAATATATATTAATAATAAACATTACGTGATTATACAATTATAATGTTTGTTATTATCACTATATAATGTTGTTATTACTGTATATTACAGCTGTTATGGGATGTTAGGATGTCAAGGTATACATACATGCTGCTTATGAATGTTCTATGAATACTTAATAAACACTTTCTCCGAGGTTCTGCAGTTATGCCTGCATTGGCTTCCTGGCACTTGTGCTTTCCCTTTTTAGTTATATGTAAGTCTTAACTTTATTTTTCATGAATTGCAGTGACTGGTAACCTCACGATGGTTTGTAAATAATGAAAAAAAGCATGAGACGTGTTGACACAGTTTGAAATTTGGAGGTAAATATATTGAAGATGTACTTCTACAAAACTACCTTGAAGGTCATACATTTTACAATATTACAATACTGATTGATTTTCAAAAGAAGAGAGAAAATGTGTTTCTAAATGACAATAAAATTATTACTAATTTCATAACTGAATCTCAAGAATACCTCAATGGACCAGTCTCCTCTATTTAGTACACATATTGACATTAAGTATCCATATTTTACCCGCACAGTTTCATATCACGTACCTTCCTACGTTCCTGCCACTATTTGTAGGAATACAACTTCCAGGACACTATGTTATTTAGGAAAAATGCAGTTTCATACGACTTTATCCACGCTTTTCACAAAAGCACACGCGCGGTTTTAAATCCATATCGTACCAGCAGCTTCTTCTCCACATAAATAGTGTTGCTATTTTTATGTGATTTCTAAAGTGTGTAATAAGTAAGTAATGATTTGAAACAGTTGATTAATTATGTGATGTTTTATGAATGGAAAAAGAGAAGAATAATTACTGTCTCTACTGCTGTTTCCATGGTATTTAATGAAAGGTCTGTGTCTGCTATTTATTACCTGGGGTGTTTTCGCTGCTCTGCGGCGTGAGCCGTCCCATCTGATTTCGGGTCGCCAGGGACGTTGACGCTGACCGCTCGTCTAAGGCCGTGGCTCAGCCCAAAATATTCAGAAAGCATGAAAAACGAATGGCCTTTGACTGATTCTCACCCTTTTAATTGCTGCTAAATATAGAGCAAAATGACGTAATATCATTTTACTAAAATGACTCATTGCGGTAAAAATAAAAGTACTTTTCTTTTTCTAAACAGTATTTAGGAGAATGTAGCACATTTTGCACTGTCTGAAAGGAGTGATGCAATTAAACATTTTACGACGTGCTCACAGACTCATTGTGCCCCGCTGTGTTATTTATGTGACTTGTGTGGAAAGTTACGTGACATCAGACTATTTCAGCCCACGCTCCTCCTGACATCGCCGCAGATCTCTGACCTAATGAGCTCTGCACAACCACAATCTGATATTTCGTCAAATAGACATCGACGATTTACAAACGGCTAATATTTAATCTTTATTTCAAAATATAACAGCAGTCGATCACTAGTAATGATTTCTGAAAATATATCACTGGTCTTAGAAGTATCCAATTTGGACATCTAGTCTTTGATATATTTGATTTCTAGTTATATATAGAACACTGACCACGTTTGGTTAAAATTATCTACTGCTGGATTTCTTTTATGTAAATGTTGGCTATTTGTCGTGAAAGCTTCTTGCTAATCCTGCTATTGTGAGGAGCTTTGAAAAGCTGGAACACCTGTAGCTTTTTCTAACGATTTTTTTTAACATTGTGTAAAGCGCCCCACTGTTCAAAAGGCTCTTTAGCGATGAATGGCTGGGATTGAGAAGATAAGAATATGTCAATGGAACAGCAAACACCTTGTTCTGAACTGCAGAATTCGACACTTGCCCTGTTACACTTAATATATGCAGTATATTCATTTTAGCTACTGGATTTGTATGTTGTAATGCAGGGGTGCCCAACTCCAGTCCTGGGGGGCCGGAGCCCTGTGTAGCTTAGTTCATTCCTTGTTCCACCATAGATTATTCAGCTCAAGAGCTGTGTGGTAATTAGCACAACGAGTTGAATCAGGTGTGTTAAATGACGGTAAACTCAAAAATGTGCAGGGCTCTGGCCCCCCAGGACTGGAGCTGGGCACCTCTGTTTTAAGGTGTCCTTGAGTGTCCTGAAAGGCATCAATAAATAAAATGCATTATTATTATTATTATTATTATTATTATTATTATTATTATTGTTGTTGTTGTTGCTATATTTGATTTGAAAATATTGGTCAATGAATTTGATATGTTATTGAAATTGAGCCGTTTAAAAATATGGACTGAGGACCCGGTCATATATCATGATGTTGTGTTTTTTAAAAAAGTCCACCCAGAGGACATTTGGAGAATTCCAAAGATTAAAATAAGCTACCAAAATATATATATATATATATATATATCAGTGGTTAGCACTGTTGCCTCACACCTCGGGGACCCGGGTTCTGGTCTCGTGTGTGGGGTTTGCATGTTCTCCCCGTGTCGTTGTGGGGTTTCTTCCGGGTACTCCGGTTTCCCCCCACAGTCCAAAAACATGCTGAGGCTGATTGGAGTTGCCAAATTG
>JABFEA020000054.1:2632273-2650231 GCA_019775915.2 Cyphomyrus plagiostoma
TCTGTTAACATCACTTTTCTCTTTTATTTTGCTTAGCCTGCTTTTTTTGCTGCCTGCAATCACCCCCCCCCCCCCCCATCAGAACTCAATTTCCTTAAGACATAGAAAGTCAGAGTTCATTCCCATAGCAGGGGGCTATAAATACAGGCTGTGACAGGCATCTAGATGAAGAGACTCTATTCTCTCTGGCAAATCCCTCACGCCGACATGGCGTTCGACTCTTGTGCTTCTGTTGTTGTTTTTCTGTAGGTAATAACGAAATAAGGTCAGGATAGGGACTCGCATGACTGCGGGCAGGATGCAGGTCACCGGCTGCGTGTTTGCTGTAAAAGGCCATGTTTTCCTCGGGCCAAAATACACTGTACACAACATACAAGCAGCCCATTATATTTCAAGAGTTAGATAAGACCTTCCCTTTGCCCCTTGATATACCTGGCAGAGAACAGAGTGCATCCTAGATTTGGACAGAGTGCATCGTCTCACTACACAGCAGCAAATCTCACAGGGTGGGACTCCAGCTCTAGATCATAGCTGCTTTTCCCGTCACTCTTGGACTCTGATCGTAGTAGTATTAATTTAACGATCTGTTTCATTTTTTTGCATATATATGTTATCCTGTGTTTTTCTACATTTATACAGTGCCCTGGATGCACCCTTAAGCACACGCCTCCGTTAGCTATGTACCATCTTACAAACCCCATCTTTTAAACTATTTTTATATGTCTTTAAAATTGCATTATTATTATTGCATTATTGTAATTATTATTATTTTATATTGGGTATTTTTAGACTCTGATTTTTGTTTTAATCTTGCATGGTGAGACTATGCCTTGGCACAATAAGAAAGTTTAATCTTATCTTATCTTAGCAGCCAGTGGAGTTAAAAAAGAGCCTGGGATTTGGGTTTAGGGGGCATGGACCCGCCTCGAGTCACGCCAAGGTCATGTTTACAGGCTGAAGCACAGGTGTCGCATGAGTGGTAGCGTGTCGACAGTGCTAGCGTCTGACGGTCACGGATGAATGGCCCGGCTCCTAGGTTACGGCGGCCCCTTGAAGGATGTTCCTCCTGAGAAGTTCAACACCACAGCTGTGCCCAAGTCGTACCAGTCCCCTTGGGAGGAGGCTATCATCCACGACCCCGCCTTGGCCGAAACGCTACATGCCCAGATGCCGGTCCCTGAGCCCCGGCCAGAGATGCCAGACTACAAGAGCTTTAATAGGTATGTCACCCATTTCACCACTGAGTTTCCCAATCTGGCCCTCTGAGAGCCACAGACGGTCCACGTTTCTGCTCCCTCCCTGGGAGGACGTGCACCATCTGTGGGTCCCCAAGGATGCAAGGAAGGTTGGGAAACACAGAGCTACAGCAAGAACTACTAACAATAATTTTTATCCTAGTGAAACGATGTAACTCCTTTAAGATACATGCAGTTGTACTTATTTATTCAGCATGGAAATTTCCATGGTTTGACTTCAAGACTAGTTTTGGTCCAAATGCACAGTCTCACTACCTGGTAGCAACTGTGGGTAGGCACAGTGGCTCACTGTCACCTCACACCTCTGGGACCAGGTTTGAGTGTCATGTGTGTGGAGTTTGTATCTTCTCCCCATACCATTGTGGGGTTTTCTCTGGGTATTCTGGTTTCCAGTGTTGGGCATTTTAAGTCCAGAAGTTACAAATTCAAAAGAAATACAAAAGATTTTCTTTCTGCCAACCAGTTGAGTACTCTGTGAGTACAACTCTTTACGGTCAACTGGTTGGTTGAAACAAAAAATTGGTCTGGCATTCTATCTGCTGGACCTAAAATTTCCCCCACAGTCCAAAAAGATGCTGAGGTTAATTGGAGTTATCAGACTGCCCGTAGGGGGGGCTTGTGTGAGTGAATGGTGTGTGTGGCCCGCAAACGGGTTGGTGCCCCATCCTGGTTGCTCCATGCTTTGCGCCTGTAGCCTCCAGGTTAGGCTATGGACTCCAGTGACTGACTGGCTTCACGTCTCACCTCTTGCTTTGAGGGATGTCGAAATGAAGCTGTCCTGTGGTGCAGTGCAGCACCGCGCTATTGTCGCATTCGTAACGGGAGTGTGGCCGTTATGAGCCGCGGTCCCGGGTTTCACACCGATCTGCTCTTCCCTCATCCAGGGTAGCCACTCCGTTCGGGGGATTCGAAAAAGCCCCCAGAGGGATCACGTTCAAGCTGCCCGACATGGATCTGAGTCTCCCCAAGTACCCCGAGCTCCAGGACCCCAGAAACAAGCGGCCAACCTTCAACAGGACGGCACAGGGCTGGATTTCTGACGGCGCCCCCCTGATCATACCCATCGTGCCTCTGGAGCCCGCGGCCATCCCTGAATCCGACGATCTCTGAACTGCGTGACCAAAGAGGACAATTTTCACGTAATCACACAGGCAGGCCATGCGAAAGCCATGCCAGCTCGCGATGTGCTCCACCTGCTGGGATGTGACCAGATCAGCATGCTATCATTTCATGTCTTCTGGATGGTGAACTTTGTCAGGGGAATGATTGTATACTTTAGATCTTACATTCAGAGTAATTCAACAAAATAGCTAAATTGCATGAGGTAAATTTTTATTCAGTCAAATATGTAAATACAAATTGATACAGTTAAAGCATCAAAACCAACAGGCTAAACTGTTATTGTAAAACATGAATGTTTGTCCAGTTGTTGAATGCTGTGTGACTTTGGCAGTTAGTACTATTTTATCGCTGGTTTTAGCTTTACAACAGATTATACACACAAACCCACAGATTACATATAAAGACCCATGCACTGTACACAGAGGTGGAAAGTTCAGGTTCAGGAAGTACAAATCCAAACCAAGATTTTGTTTGTACCAACCAGTTACAGAGTCCTTAACTGATTGGTTGAAACAAAAGCTTGGTATGGATTTGTACTTTCTGGACCCAAGTGGGCAGTGTTGATTTATGGCATGAGCTAGTTCACTATATATGTTTCATGAATGTGAATTGTGCCTTGAACATAGATATAGGTGGATCTGATTAGTCCTATATAGACTAAAACTGGTACTAAGTGCTCTTTATTATATAATCACAGAAAATAAACATTGCTACATTGGTAAGCAAAAAAATGCATTATAAAAATCAACAACATTAAACAATAAAAATCTTCATCCAAGCTCCAAACACAGTGAGTTAATGGATGTTCACGCTGATCGCTTGTAGGGAACAGAGAAAAAAACAATCAGTAAGTATAAACAAGACGGGCTGGCACCACAAAGTGATTCACATTACGAGTTTTAAATTTGAATTTGAATTTTTCATCTGCTTCTATTTATTTCGCCTCTAGGGCACCAGCGCGACACTGGGGGTCATGTGAAATGGGCTATGCATAAATTTTCTCTCTAGATATGCTGTGAAAATAAACTTTGTCGGCAAACGGCACTGTCGAACTCTGATGTCTTTTTCCCAGCCCACAATGATCACAGACTTTGAAACCAGAACCGTAAAGAACAGTCCCATGGGAAGTGGGACATTTCTAAAGTGTTTAAACGTTTTCACACAAGTGCATTGACACGAGGGCACTCGTTCAACTGCATTACCAGTCTACTGTTGACAGAAGTCAATTCACTGCTGCAGTTTTTTTTTGGACTGATGGAGAAGATCCATACAATATGGAAGCTCCACACACATATACAGAGGAGAGCTGGGATTTTAAGCCCCTTGGTCAAATTGGACATCAGTAGAAGACAAGGTGAATGCGAGAATAGAGACAGATGAGCTCAAACATTGATTGTCGTCTCATTCCTCTTCATTACACCGCAAGGCAGCGCTGCAGTTTATACAAACCGACAGAACGTATGTGTCACTGTACACGATTGGTCGAGCTGAACAGCTGACATAGCGCTGGTCAGGAATTACGGCGTACATCTAGTTAATGCAGCCATCTTTCTTTTCTGTAATTGTTAGAACATAAGAACATAAGATATTTACAAACGAGAGGAGGCCATTTGGCTCATCAAGTTCATTTGGGGGTTTGTTACATCAAGCCTTTTATTTACATTGCTAGGCTTTGCAATTATTCTGCTTAATTGGAGATTCTTATTCTTAATGCTTTTTATAGTTTTCTTGACATGAACATTGGTCATTTGACCATGAGGAAGAACTAATTATGGGAAACATATACAGACCAAATGATCCCTGAAAGTCCCTGAAACATTGCTTCGGTCTCCTTCAAATGGCCTTCAGCGTAACATGCATCTGGAAAGAGATTTAGGTCCATCGAGGACAATGAACTGTCGGTCTCATCAAGCTCCAGCAGATTGCTGGTTTTTGGGTCACAGAGTCATGGATTGTATCTAAATCATCTTTTCACAAGTTTTACCATTTCCACTAACAGTCACGTGTTCATCTGTTTTTTCATGACGCCTGTCTTCAGCTTGGAATCAAAATAAAAAACATATTGATATTGCATTAATAAATTGATGGACAGATGGACGAACAGGCATGCATGTTTATGTAATTAACTTTCCAATTTGCAGCAAAAAAAATGCACCGTACTAATTAAAAGTTCTCATTTGGAAAATTTGCATAATGTATTTTATAGTGAAGGTATCACACAGTCTCTGAACACAGCCAGCGAGACTGGCAGGCTTCTAGAGCAAGTAGATTTGCTATTATAACAAATTAATCGGTGCAGCGGGGCACAGCGACGCTTCAGCGATTCACCAGAATTATTTCAAAGTTGAGAAGTTTTGACCTGCAGCTCGGATCCACAGATGTTCAAAGGAGCCACGCCGTCTAGTGTGAGTACGGCTGCCTATAGTGAATCATCCTTTACGGATCTCTTTTTAGAAGGGACAGGGATGAGAGCATCAGCAGTTTGCAATACTCTTAATCCCCCAGTTTAACGAGAAGATCAATTTGAAACAAATGATCCCGAGAAAAAATGATGGCCTTCATTAGTTAACCACATAACTAAAACTATACATGAAACCTGCGAGCTGACTGGCACCACGCGTAAATTGGTGATACTCGTTACAGTTGTAATCGAGATTAATGATACGCTGGAGGAGAAATATGTGAAGCGGGTCTGCTGGGAACCTATCGAGGATATTTTACAGGCACGTGCTGCATCACCCCCGCAATACTGATTATTATACTATTATTATGCCCTGCAGAGAAGTACGAGTATTTAAAAATATACATGTCGTTGACTGATTAAATAATAAGACGGGGAGACAGTGGAATTACATAAAGCTAGTAAACTTGCTACACAGAGTATCCCCCCCAACCTCCCCCCAAAAAATACATTTACATTGCACGTCAGAACTACTTTTACTCATAATCAGGTAGTGTGCTGTGTAAGAATATCTCAGAAAGTGCATTTCTGATAAACAAAACAAAAGAGTGATGATTAATAATAAAACTATTAAAGTATACTGCAACTACTACTACTACTACTACTACTAATAATAATAATAATAATAATAATAATAATAATAATAATAATAATAATAATAATGGTGTTATGATGGTATTTGTGTTAGAGATTTGTTCCATATGAAAGGAATCACTGTTTGAGTGTTTCATTAATCAATACGCTTTATTCCTATACTGCTCAAAATTTACTCTGCAAAGTGACACTAATTAAAACAATAAAACGCTGTATATTTAAATGCCTTTTAAACATGTGGGCTCTTATTAACTGCACTGCCAAAATATGAAACAAATAGTAATATATTAACAATAATTCCGTGACAACGGCGCTTTAGTTTCTGTTTTACTCTTTAAATCCGTGTCCGCAGTTGTATGAAAATCGCTGCCGTAATGCGTGTCTTATATAACGTTATTTGCCTGATTTGCACCTATTAATCACCGAGCACGGATGATTAGAGGTAAACGCCGCAAATATGGCGCAGGGTTCCCAGCGTCATCTGCCAGCTGCGGGGCGGCGAAGCGGGATGGGCGCCCTGCTCCGGGAGAACGGGCTGTCCTACCTGGGCGATCAGCGAAACGACTGAGAGGAAGCCTTTCTACAGTATGGCCGGTGAATACGACGGTTGCCCGGTGAGGGACTGCAGCATACTGTACTCCGGAGGCGGGGTTTGACCTCATCGGCAGCCCCCGAAACATCACTCACCCAGCAGCTACTCCGGAGCGCGGCACAGCGCCCGTCCGCACAACCCGTAATAAAGCGACTCTAAGGACGCGAGTCCCGAAAACCTGCCGATCAAGCATCACATCATGCGGATCGTCACTCAGGTACGGAGCGTCGACTAGCGTCGCTTTTGCGGCTTTCCCTCCTGTCACACCATGAAAATCACAGGTGCAGATTGAAAGCAAAAGCCCCTGCTGCTCTTTCGGGCAAAATCGGAAAAGAGTCTCACTGTTTAATGCTTTTAATTTTTTATTATCACTTTATTTAATGCGGAGCTCCCGATTTTTTCCGATCTGAATTTGGTACAAACGCGCCGGGACTTTCTGCCCGTGTCACCGGGAGAAGTGCAGCCGAAGCCTTCGGAAAATACCGCACAGCCCGTTGGCTCAGCGGTGAGCGGTGAGTGCGCCTCGCTTTTACATCGTAAACTTTTTTCACCAGCCGATTAGCGTTTAGTTCGACTACATCTAGTAAAACCAATACTATAGTATCATCCCCGGAATACTACTAGTACTATAGCTGATTAACTGAAGACAGATCATGAACTATATGTTAACAGGTGTAATGTACCTTATCAATTGGAGTGAGTGTGTAGGTCCGTCCTATGGACTCTTATTAATCGTTTTTTAGTTGTTTACTGTGATATTTAATTACATGTAATATTATCAGTCTTATAATATTTAATGGTAGCATACAGCAGTTGATCATAAGCGTGGTATATCGATATGCACCAAAATGCTCTAGAGCTGGGACTGATGTCCAGCGTTCAGTTCTGTACAGTAAGTACTGTTCATTTTGAGTGATTAAGGTACTTTTCATGTTTTTTTTTATCGTATGTCTGATAATTTAATTTGAGGTTTTGACAATCTGATATCAAACTAAGTAAACGAGTACGTTGTTTTGTGAAGTGAAATAAAATAATCTTGAATGACAAATCGGTAGTATTTTGTTATTCTGTTTACAATACGAAGATAATAGCTCTGTATTTATTACAATGCAACATAAAATGATAATTGAAAAAAATACAAAGCTCTCATATGTTAGACTATATATCTTGATGCTGACATGCGGCTGTGTGTGCTGGAAATATCCACATGTGCGTATTAAGATGAAATAGTAAAATACCGAGATAAATGTGTTTGTATTATTATAGCCTATATATTTTTCTAAAACTCTGAAAAGCCTACTTCTTGGTATATTTAAATATTCTATTAAATGAAATTTCTCACAAGCTTCGTTTTCGCGGTCAGACCTTTTGTTTCTTGGTAATTGTCAGAATATCAAACGGGTGTAGTACAAAAAGTGTAAATAAAGTATTAGTTAACGTGAAGGCCAGATGTTTGCCTTCACACTGATCTGGCGTTTGTTGGCCGAAATAGTGACGGGTGCTCCATCTGATGGTTGACATGTCTTAGCATAAACATTTTTGAACCTTTAATTTTTTATATTTAGACAATTAAGAATGCTGCATGCTGAAATAACTGGACATTTGTGTAATCTGTCTGTTACATTAATAATAATAATAGTAATATTGTTGATGTTGTTGTTGGTGTTGTTCTCAGACATTACTGGGCCTTTTATACGCAGTGATTTAGCAGTACTGGGAGTAATAAAGTCAATTCTAGAGGTTTTTTCTTGTTATGCTGGATAGAGGGGCTTTTCCATTTGTTTCTAGCGACAAAACAAGGACACAGGCTAATGAATGTTTGGATGCAAAGCTAATTGTGTGGGTCTCAAGCACTGTGCTCAGAACCAGCACTGACACTCGCTGTGTAACATACACCCTCTGACGTCTTACGTGCCAGCAGACAAAGATGAAAGGCGTGACAGATTAGCAGTTGAACATCTTTACAACCCGTTGCTGATCCAGTTTTTTTTTACTTAAAACGCCATCACTCCTAGAGCTTTATTTTTTGTTGATAGCGTATCTCCAATTGCCGTTATGAGAGCTCATACCCATCCGGGGTGTGCACTAGGATTTCCTCCAGTGCTGCTTGAGATTGGCTCCGGGCCTTCGTGAGACCCTGACCAGGATAGGCAGTTAGAAGATGGATGGATGGATGGATGGAACAATGCATGAAGTATATAGCTTTTGTATAGCTGATTGGGCACAGCTGGTGGTTATTATTATTATTATTATTATTATTATTATTATTATTATTATTATTATTATTATTCGGTGCAAAGCATGTGATTCTTTTACCCTGCATCAATAGGTAAACATCATCGCATCACTAAAATCTCTGGGTCACGGGCCCACACGGGCTCCCCCATAGCATATGGGACGTCCTTTCAGACACTTATTATAATTTGCTTAATACCCCTTGACTAATTCCATTACACACCAAAATTAACCTTCAGAGGCTGCTGGTGACGTGAAGGGGGCTAGCAGCTGTTTAATACCCAAAGTGACCCATATAACCTCGAATCTAAACCCTGAAAAGTGTCCGGGCATTGTGTGACACACCACTGCACCACCGGCCCCGGGGTCGTTCACCAGTGTGGAGATCAGGTTATGCATTTTATGTTGTGCCAATTTGGAAATGAGATGCAAATGGCTGTTTAGCTTAGTCTTTCATATTACCTTTATTACCCTGTTGTTACAGGTCTAACTCGCTACGGCTCTGAAGTGATTCATGGATCTCTGACTCAGACATCAGAGAGAAATTGCAGTGCAGCCTTGACTGATTGTGTTGGCTGAGTCTGGAGAAGAGGCCGAGAGCAACTCGGCAATATTTCGATCTGGCGCTCTTCCCGGGCATCGCTAATTTTCAACTCAGCAGTTTTGGGCAAAGGGTGACACAACGTTTTAGCCGGGAACCTCGTCCAAAACTTTCCTCCCGAAGTGAGTGAGATTACGGCATGCCAGGCGATGTCCTTTATCGGCTGGCAGGAGACGGATGATTGAAATGTGACCTCATCAAAACGCACAGCAGGTAATGTTGTAGTGAAACATCTGGATTGTGACTAAAAGGCTGTGGGTTCGATTCCTCTGTGGGCCCCCTTCCCGTGCCCTTGGGCTACACACTTAGCCGTAATTGCGTCAACGACAATATTCTGCAGCTTAGATGGAAAAAGCCCTATGTGAACTGAATAACACTTACCGATTAGCGAAATAATGTAATTATATAGGGTTATGTAACGGACACGAGCTGTCACTGTCGCGTAATGAATACGGGTCATTCCTTTGGATTCGGTGCTCTTTCACCATTATATCCTCTTTGTTTGGCTGCAAATTTTGAATTAAAAGGCCGCTGTAGATGGACACGAGTTGCCAAAGCTCTGGGTTCAGTGCTGTTTAGGTTCTTCTTGTGAATATTCATGGGAGCGTGTGCTACGCGATGGACTGACATCCTACAGATGCAGGCGTTCTGAGCTCCCGGGGTCATAGGCACTACTGCATTAATAGGGCATGAATGAATAGAAGGTCACTTGTATCTTGTGCCATGGGAAAGGATGAAGTTGCCATTCATAATGACATGTGTATCAGGTTGAGGTGTGACTGTATGAAGATTTATGCGACGTAATTACAGCTAACAAAGTGGACCTAATGTATGATTAAGCTGTTGCTTAATTAAATTAGAGAAGGAGAACACCATAAAGTAGGATGCTACTTTTGCATGGTTAGTTGCATGTTCATCGATTTGTCCTTTTTTTCGGTAGATCCAGGGCTATCGAAGTAAAATGTTCAAGGCTGCCAGCCCGAAACCTGGACATGACCCTCGCTGACGCCCCCTGGTTCAGAGGGATGCAGTGCAATGTCTGTACAAGCCCACAGCCCCTTTCCTACGTGGCTGGACACGGGAAGACATGGGAGGGGGACCGACATTTGGGATGGAGCCTCTGGGTGACACACAGCCGTGCTCTTGAGCCCTGGAGCCGCCACCTAGACCTGCTGTAGCTATTCTTGGCTGCTAAAGTTCACTGCCACCAGCAGACCTCGTGGCCCCTCCAGAGAGTGAGGGGTGGATACTGGTAATCTGTCACAAACCTTCCTTGGATCCTCTTTGCTAATGTCCCCCACAACGCCCAGCCTAGCCATACCAACAGACTGGCCTGTCTGCTCCGGCCATTGACTCCGCCCCCACCAGGGGTACCCTCTCATGGCATGGGTCAAGCTCTTCAAGAAGCCAGTGAGCGACATCAGCAAATCCTACCAGCCAGGAAGTATGGTGTCGTTGGCTCTCACCAAGGGTCTGCTCAATGAGCCTGGCCAGAACAGCTGCTTTCTCAACAGTGCTGTACAGGTAGGTCCTGCCTCACCATCCAAGAGCTGATTGTCTTCTTTGTCTCATGTCTCATGTCTCTGCAACCAGAACATGTAGAAATTCATCACGACAACAACAGAGATCAACTGACCCACAGCTTAACAACAGTAGGCATAAAAGCCCTCAAGATAGGGCCGGTGCTTTGGTTTTGAAGGATAGGTTGCATTTGAGGGATACACTACAAAATCCCCTGGCAAATGGAAAAAATGCACAAGAGAGGAAACCACAGAAAGCATTTTCTAGAAGGATTTCGGTTGCGCATGCTGTTCGCCGTAGGGATCCATTTTTTTCAGGGTGCTTATGATCCAACTTGATGATGCTGAGACGGTAGGTGATTATGGGCCGTCTGTCACGATGCAGTGAGATACTTTTCCACTGACATCAGAGGCTAATCTGGAAAATGTAAGAGGTCCTCCTACCTGGTGGCCACGATCCTTATTTTAGGAGGAAGCCAACATTTTGTGTAGTATAAAAGAAGTGGTCAGGGTTGCTGAAAATGACGAGAAATTATAGGCAGGAAAGGGCATCTATATTCGAGGCTGTAAGCCATAACTGGTCTCAGTGAGGCATCCGTGGCCAGCAGAGCTCGTCAGTCCTGCGTCGTGAAATGAAGCGTCGCCCTGCTGTGCTGATCTTAACCTCAGGCTGCGAGACTGAGTCGAAAGTTTGTCAAGCAGTACTCAAGGGCAAATCGTGCCATTTCTCCACCCTCCGTCCTCCACATGAGGTCAACCTTTATTTGAGCTCCTCCACTGATACGTCGAGCTTTACTCGGGCTAAACGCGATGGAAGCGTGGCAATCAGCTTAGTGTTCATTTCTAAGAATCGTCCACAGGGATTTAGGACTTCCTGTGGCGATACCGGTCTGTGACATGAATACCGTTTTCAGTAATAAGCACAGGCAATGAATGAATGAATGCATGTACATCTGTGTGTCTCCACGGAGGAGCACGACGGCGGGGATAAATTTGTCCACAGATTCTGTGACAAGGACACTAACATAGTGTTCACCCCTGCCACACCTGCAGGTGTTATGGCAGCTGGACATCTTCAGGCGGAGTTTGAGACAACTCCCAGGACACTTCTGTCTTGGGGATGCCTGCATATTTTGTGCGTTGAAGGTATGTAAACATCTCTTCTGCCTTGGAGCTGTAGCGTCGTTTGTTTGGTATCCATCCAGTGAGGGTTATGTTGTACTGTTACTTGAGTTTAATGGTAATGTATGTGCCAGTGCTTGCTGACTAGTGCTCCAGTGCACACAGATTCTGGCTCAGTCATCAGCTGGCGATGCAAGGATCGATTCTATAGGCTGAATCCAGAGTGCCATCTGGAAGCCAGTCGGTAATTGGCTTACAAAGCTGACTCGAGTGCCTCATGGTCCCCCCCAGAGCATCTTCATGCAGTTCCAGCACAGTCGGGAGAGGGCGCTCCCCTCGGACAACCTGCGCCATGCCCTGGCCGAGACCTTCAAGGACGAGCGACGCTTCCAGCTGGGCCTAATGGACGACGCGGCCGAGTGCTTTGTGAGTCTGTCTCTCCCGCGGCGCCCGGCGAGCGAGCCGAACACTGCCCCTCGGCAGCCGGTCTGGGGAGCTGGGTCGTACCGGTTCAGGGCAGTCTCAGCCAGAGGGCGGCCCACTTGTGAGATGGAGTGTTCTGGCTGGGAGTAGTGATGGTTATCACTGCGTGTTATGCAACCGCCATGTTGCAGCCCCTCTTTGTCGCTCCCACCGACTCCGTGAAGGGACAAGTACAAAACCACTATAATGGCCCTAACTGAACACTTTGTTTTTAATGACCTCTCCAAAGATCCCGAGAAAGCATTCACAATGATAATAAACTTTTTCATCAAAGTTTGGTATCGGGGTTACCATAGAGGTATTGAATCTGAGACCAATTGTTTAAGTAATTTGTTTAATTAAATGTAGTGCCTTGTACTTGTCTTAGACAGAAATCACTAACAATGTGGCAAACAAAGTATCACAGATTCTTCTAGAGCCCAGTCTATATGTGGCATCTGTTTCTTTCAAACCTTTATCTCTGGCTAGGACAGGTGACATTTTTTTGCTACGGTTTCCAGGGTAACTTTAAAGCTATGCTGTTTGTTTTTTTTCGAGGACATCTAGTCTGCAGATGTAGGTCTTCCTGTTATTCAATTGTTCTGATCTGTCTATCCAAATCATATTGGAAGCCACCATTGCAATTACACAATTTTTTGAACAGGGAATAAAGTACATTCTCACGAGAAACTTGAGGGGATCTCGCACGCAGACAAATTGTATCATCGCTGTTGCCGATCTTTTGCTCTGCTACTGGAAACAGGCTTGCTTTATATGAAAGAAAGAACAATATTGTTTTAATCTACAGTGGCTGAGTGTGTTTTAGGGGACTGTCAATAAATGTTAACTCAGTGAGTATTATCGACTGACCTGCATGGAACTATTTCCAGCTGGGTGCACCATTGCACTAATCCCCATCATTTAATTTCCCATTATGATGAAACAAAAGTAGTCTTAGTATTTTTTTGCAGCTTTGACATCACATAAAGGAATCACGGAACAGAAACCCTAAATCTCACTGACATTTGTTTGGGTTAACCCACTAGTAAAATGGCGGCCTTTTTCAATATAACTAATACTCTTGTGAAAAGCACTCCAGGTTCTTTTAGAATGGGACCATCAGATTGGTCTTGAGAATTAAAATGTCAGAGCCGAGATAGTATTTAAATCCTACAACGATTTCGTGGCATCTTTATGGTAATGGTGTTAGGAGTAGAATGTTAGCATAGAGCTTTTGTTGAGCCGTGCGTTTTCTTAATGCCATGGTAGCAGGATACGTTTTGAAGATAACAGGCAGCTTTAAGAAAGTCTGCCTCTGTCGTCTTCACTCCGGTGATGTGGAGCGTGCGTCATGTTTGCAGTGGACCGGCCTCGAGCCACAAGCTGAGAATTATTTCAGCTGGAATAGCTGCTCTGTTGGCTTGAGCTAATCAGCACAGAGTGAATCATTATTGGATTCAAGATAAAAGTCAGGGACCACGTGGTAGAGAGGTAGATAATGACCTGCGCGGGGGAGATGGATCACAATGAGGCTCCGTGGCACAACATCATTGTGTTTATATTGTGTATGGTTCGGAGAATCCTCCAATCTCAGCCGCTTCAATTCAGGATGAATTTAGGGATTCTTATGGATAAATATCAGGATTAAAGTAGAAGAAGATAAAACAAACACTGCAAAATGTCTCCATCTCCCTAGAGCATGCATTCCAGTATATGCTTCTAGGTGGCATATTTTATTATGGAAACCCCTCCTTCAAGACCTCTCCCTTACAGTGACTAAGACAGAAAGTAACTAACTAAATCACATGGAAGCTCTAGCAGTCTGACAGTCTGCCATCATCTGTTTCGAACGAAGTGCAGGCATCAGGAACATCTGTCTGATCATTACGGCTCTTCTCTTCAGAGCCAAAGTGAAGCGCATTCAGAATGACTTACCAAGCAGGTTTAGCTCCCTGGCAACGCAGTTGGCTGATCGCACAGAGCTCTGGATACCACTCCATTTCTGGAAACCGTAGCTTAAGCTATTTGTTAGGCTATGGGGAGCCGTGAGGGACAATCACAAGTTCTGCGCAGGCTTGATGAAGTTGTTCTTTGCATTTGAGAAAGGAGACGTGTCTTCACTTGTTAATTTATTTCCACCCTGCTTCATTTCTAGAGCAGATTATTAATCTTTTTGATGCCGAAGTATTTATTTGGGTAGCTGAGAAATTCCCAGCTAATGGAATTAAAAGCATTTATAGTCGTGCCCAGAAGTTTTGAGAATGACAGAAGTATTGGTTTTCAAAATGTTTGCTGCTTCAGTGTATATAAATCTTTTTGTCAGATGTTTCTATGGTATACTGAAGTATAATTACAAGCATTTCACAAGTGTCAAAGGCTTTTGTTGACAATTACATTAAGTTTATGTAAAGAATCAATATTGGTAGTATTGGCCTTTCTTTTTCAAGACCTCTGCAATTCCCCCTGACATGTTGTCAATCAAATTCTGGGCCAAATCCTGACTGATGGCAGCCCATATTTGCATAATCAATGCTTGGAGTTTGTCAGAATTTGTGGGGTTTTATTTGTCCACAATTCATTTATTAGTTTGGACAGTTTTTTCCGGATGCCCCAAACAATCGGAAAAGGGATTCATTAGAGAAAATGACGTCACCCCAGTCCTCAGGAGTCCAATCCCTGTACCTTTTGCAGAATATCAGTCTGTCCCTGATGTTTTTCTTAGAGAGAAGTGGCTTCTTTGCTGCCCTTCTTGACACCAGGCCATCCTCCAAAAGGCTTCGCCTCACTCTGCATGCAGATGCACTCACAGCTGCCTGCTGCCATTCCTGAGCGAGTGCCCCGATCCCGCAGCTGAATCAACTTCAGGAGGTGGTTCTGGTGCTTGCTGGACTTTCTTGGGCGCCCTGAAGCCTTTCTCACAATATTTGAACCTCTCTCCTTGAAGTTCTTGATGATCCAATAAATGGTTAATTTAGGTGCAATGTTACTAACAGTGTTACTAATGTTACTAACAGCAAAATCTTTGCATGTAAAGCCATTTTTGTGCAAAGCAATGAGGCACATTTTTCCTGGCAGGTAACCGTGGTTAACAGAGGAAGAACAATTATTTCAGACACCATCCTCCTTTTAAAGCATCCAGTCTGCTATTCTAACCCAATCAGAATGACAGAGTGATCTCCAGCCTTGTCCTCGTCAACACTCTCACCTGTGTAAAGGAGAGAATCACTGAAATGATGTCAGCAGGTCCTTTTGTGGCAGAGCTGAAATGCAATGAAAATGTTCTTTGGGATTAAGTTCATTTTCATGGCAATGAATTGGAATTCATCTGATCACTCTTCATAACATTTGGTAGTATGTGCAAATTGGCATCATAAAAAACTGAGACAGTTGACTTTGTGAAAATTAATATTTGTGTCATTCTCAAAATCTTTGGACACTACAATAAATGCATTTTAAAATGACCTGGATTTACAGTTGGCTTGCCAAATTGCTACCTCAGGTTGTCCTTTCAAAAAGTAATGTTTCATAATTCCTTTTATTGCATAATCAGTATTCAATCCAAGATGATGGAAAATACATCTTAGTCACAAACACAGAAGCAACTGGATACATTTTGCTAATCTGAGTGTAAAAACTGTTTTGGTGAAATAGGGTCAAAATGTAAATGGATGGGCTGCATTTATATAGCTTTTCTACTGTTCTGAGTACTCAAAGCGCTTTACAATTTATACCTTGCATTCACCCATCCACATGCTGGTGGCAGAGGCTGCCATGCAAGGCGCCAACCTGCACACCGGGAGCAATTTGGGGTTCAGCATCTTGCTCAAGGACACTTTGATGGGGTCAGGAGAAAGCGGGGCTTGAACCGGTAACCCTCTGGTTGCTGAACGACAGCATTGCCCTCTGCACCACCACCTTCCCCCTGAAAATGTGCTCATCATATTCCCATAATAAGGGTTGCGTTTATTATTGTGTTTCAGGAGAACATTCTTGAGAGGATCCACTTGCACATCGTTTCTGACATTGGCATGGAAACCTGCACGTCGAAGTCCTGCATCACACATCAGAAGTTTGCCATGACACTCTATGAACAGGTACGATTACAACAGGGGACCGGTCTTTGTGCATTAATTAACTGTCCAGATTTAGTATGTGTATGATTTGGATTGATAATTGTGACATAAAATGCTGTTTAGGTGGCTAAGTATATGAAAAACATTTATTTGTGATTTTTTCAAACTTAAAATGCCAATGAAATGTCATAGACCATGGCAAATAGACCAAATACACCATTGAGAATAGACCATAGACCAAATGTCAAGACCAGTCATAGACGATAGATTAAAAGCTATACATAGATCAAAATATTGTGGAGTGACATTTTAGTTCATTTTTATGTATCTTTATATTGGTCCATTGCACAGTATGGAGACATATTCCGAGGCAAAATTCCTGAGGATTATAATGATTTTTTTGTCTTTCTGCTGCCATGTCTAACATGTATTTTTAATTATTGAAATTTGTTTATTTTCTGCCTTCATATTCGTATTTATAGCAACTCTTCATCAATCTTTCATTTATGCAGTACAAGGTCACAGGGATAGGCTATACATGTATCTAATAGAGAAGTGTTTGAGAGAGTGGGAGAGACGGCGAGAGTGAGAGAATCACTCTGGATGGTTAACAGAATGACATTATAGGGGAGGTTGGCAGGGAACGGTGGGTTATGGGGCCATGCGATTTTCCTTTCAAGAGTGATGGGGACGTGACAGGTACAGGGTCGCCACACACACACACACACAAAACACAAACATAAACATGAACAAAAAAGGGGCTCTTTAGATAACATTAACAGGAAAACATTAACATAAATGACTCCAGGGAAGGTGCACAATTCCCACAGCGTCGGTATATTCCAAGTCATTCACAAACTTAATTCAAAGAGTCACTAGTAAACGTGCCCTGAATCTTAGACCACAGTGGCAACATTATAGCATTTGCCTGCTGAAACGGTCTATGTCAGAAGACTGCAATGAAACTGAAACTAAATAATGTCAAGTGGCCCATGTGCTAAAATGCAAACAGCACACGTCCAACTCAAGTGGTGAACGTACAGTATACACGGTGAGCGCGCTCCCATCTCGAGTCATCAGTCACTGTCCTTATGCAAAAGAAACGGCTTTTGTGGTCATTCTGCAAACAATGAAATGGCACTCGAGCTCCTCCTCTAAGCACGACCGTAGGCCAGGAATGGGCGCAAGTGCAGAACTGGGTAAAACGTGTGATCCAATTATTTAATTTGAATAATATGAATGATTTTTAAATTGCTTTGGATAAAATATTTCAGGCATGTCAAATTCCAACAAATGAAGAGCTGTTATCACTCAAGGTTATAAAGGGAATGATGCTTGACGATTAAGCTTTATTACTGTTATGGGAAGTAGATGGGAAGTTTTGTACTAAAATGGATGTACCCTTTACATTCTATTTATTCAGCAGATACTTTTATCCAAAGCGATGTACAATTGAGAAAGCAGGGTCAGACAATCCCAGCAGGGATGGGGGTTAAGGGCCACGCTAAGGGACTCAACTGTGAAATCACTCTGCTCAATGGTATAGGAGAGAGTTTGATATTGACAATGTAATGATTTATATGTAAAGGTCTGTTCATTGCGTGGATGAATGAAGCCAAATTAAATACTGAGGGGGACACGACCCCGATGGTTCGTAAGCCCCATCTGAACTGGCAACCATCCAATCACCGGCAGGCAGCCTAACCCGCTGAGACACCTCCCCCTTGTAAACCCCCTGTTCCCTGCTCTTCCCGGCATGCAATAACGCACCTTCTTCTTCTTTTTTATATCTCTGTGTGTATATATATATATATATAGTACAATTATCTGTACACATGTACAGTAAATTTATATCTTTATATTTATTTATTTATATTTTCCCAGTACACTGGCTTGCATTGCTCTTCCTCCATAGTACTT
>JABFEA020000054.1:2658060-2683087 GCA_019775915.2 Cyphomyrus plagiostoma
ATGGTTGGCCTTCAGTGTTTTAACGCTACGGATTTTGCCTCGGTCTGGATAGCACATGGTTGACCTTCAGTGTTTTAGCGTTATGGATTTTGGCTCAGTATGGATGGCACATGGTTGGCCTTCAGTGTTTTAACGCTACGGATTTTGCCTCGGTCTGGATAGCACATGGTTGACCTTCAGTGTTTTAACGTTACGGATTTTGGCTCAGTTTGAATCTTACGTGAGCTTACCCATAATAATGTCCCTCTATCCTGGGTGCCCCATAGCCCATGTCCCTACATAACCCAACATTTGGGAGGGAAGCAACAGAAGCAAATTACTTGTGACACACGACCACCCTGATGCTAGCTGGCACAAAGCACCCCTGACCGCATTTGTCCTGTTGCCATGGAGATGCTTCTCTGACACAACCTCACCTTGACATGAGCTGTCAGGACCAGGTCACATCCTGCGGAGAACTCATCCTATATTCTGACACTACAGTGTGCCGAAAGTCAGCTTTTCCCGACCAGTAACACACCAGGACCAGTGTGTACATGTAAAATGTCAGGCAGGAAATCTGCCAGTAACTTGTAAGGTATAATATAGCTGCATTTTTAAAAGAAATATCACCTTCAGCAATGCATTATCCTTCTTCCACTGGGTTGCAATGATTGTAGAAACACCAGCTTGACCATTCATGTTTTTTTGGACAGTGGAAACCAGATCATCAAGAGGACACCCTCAGAAAGATAGTGAGAATATTCCGACGTCATATATAGATACAGGAGCAGGAACCAAATCTATAACCCAGGAGGTGTGAAGTCACTGAGTCACCATATCACTGTGCCATCTAGAGGTGCTGCTTCTGATTATGGGCAAAGTGCTGGAAGGTGTCGATGAGTTGCGAGGGTGGAGCACAGCCAGTGAGTTGTGACGGGAAGCGTCTGATCTGGGCGGAGCCATCATGCCACAGCAAAGGAAACCTCCCCCCTTTGCCCGTACCTTTGCCCGTATACGTGGTGTCAGTGTGATTCAAGGCTGGCGGATGGGAGCCTCATCTGATGCTGAATAAAAGAGCTCAGTCACAAGGCAGGTCTGTTTAGTCACACGTTGGCGAGACGCCTTTCGCGGATCGTCGTCGTCTCTCCGATTTGGCTCTCGGACGTGTTTTCCCGGACTGCTCCCGTTAATCTGATTAACCGCGAATTGGCGCCAAAGGGCCCTGTGCTCAGAGAACTTATGACGGTGCTATAAATATGTGCGCTAAACGTCAGCTGGCATCAGTCAGGGCTCTGCTCCAGGATCTGGGGGTGCGGTAAAACCCAGTAATGTCGACGAAATCCTGCCTTGCAGCCCGTTAACTGCCTGCCCGCATTAGCAAACTGCTGATGTAACTAATCCATAAATGACCCGCACCAACCCTATTTTTGCACTTAAAGTACCATGTCCCCCCTGTGTTACAGTCCCCCCGGTCACTGCTGCTGGATGTTACACCATGGTCCTGGGTGGAACGCTGCTTCAATCTAACATATACTTGTATATGGATGCTAGGACAATAAAGCCCATTTGACTTGACTAGACTTGACTGGAAAGTTTGGTGAAGAGATTTTTGCTTCTGCTGTTAAAATACTGATGGCAGATGCCTTGAATCTACAGAAATGTTTAAGTGGTGATTTAGTTTGACGCCATGGTGGGTCAGAGGAAGAGGAGGAGGTGCGAGCGGATGGCAGGAGCCTCGACATTGATACTACACCCTCCTCCTTCTTAGGGTGCTCCCCCCCCAATTTCCCACCAAGTGCCAACTGTGATGCATCGCGACCTTGACAGGTTCTCGCTGAACCCCCGGGTGGCTAGCAGGAGGCCAGCAGAGAGGAAATCATGACGAGGCAAGGAGAGGCCCCCGACAGCCAGTCCTATGCCCGTATGCGTCTGTGTGCCCGCTGTCCCACGCGTGACTGCCTGCCCCCCCGCGCAGCCGCTATTAGCTGCACAGCGGCATGTGGAGGGATGTGATGGCTTGTGCCAGGTCCACTTGGCATTGCGGGCTGGCATTGCGCTGCCCCGCGGACAGACATAACACAGGCAGGCGCTAACGCTAAACGTACGTAGAGATCCCGGAATGGCTGGTTCAGGTAGCTAATTTCTTTGCCGAGGCTTAGCGTTCAATTCTCAAGGTTATTAACTGCTTTCCTTGACTGTATGGCACTGGGACCCTGTACTGGATAAATTGTTATGGAAGATGAATGGATTTACAGTATAAATTGGTAGCTAGACGTTGACCTCCACCTCCAGGGCTGTGCGTTTGACTGATTATACGGAATTCCTCCATATCCCCAGGGCATTCTCGTTTACTCTCCCTGCTAGGGTCGCTTCCCTGTGAATATGTGTTAGTGTGTGAGTGCCTGCCCCTTGGCAGACTGGTGTCCCGTCCAGAGTGTCCCCAGCTTTGTGGCCCTGGGCAATAGACTCCACACTTCCTGCCAAATCTCTGAACCTCGGGGCAGTTTTTTTTTTTTTTTTTTTTTACGGATGTAGTAAACGCTGTGTGTCAGGGAAATTACCGTTAAAGAAAACAAGGACTATAAGAAAATGTTTTTTGTAGGTTGATATAAAATAAGATGAAAACATAAAATAAAAAACTAACAAAAACTATAAATACTGCTTCCAAAACTAACTGAAATAAATAATAAACATTCAGTACTTGTACTTAAATACTTGAAGTAGTGATTTATCTTTAAATACTGTTTAATAATACTCTAATCACGTTTTTCCCATTTTGAGGGCATTACTTGCATTGTGTATTCATGAAGAACTCTCTAAAGATTAGACATACTGAACTTGAATTCTGTCCTTTGAAATAAAATTACTAATGTGAACTGAAATGTAAAATGAAGCTAAAAAAACATACAACGCAAATAAAACGAAATATAACCTTAAAACAAAAAATAATAAAATGATTCAGAAAACAAACTAAAAATCTCATGTGAAGATTGAACGTAATGTAAAACTAAATAAAATAAAAAGAAGCCCCCTGATATCTCAGTTTCATAACGGCATCCTCTGCTGCAATCACATTTAGATGCCTTCTCCGAGAAGATGCACCCCCGCTGCACCTCCCCCCCGGAGAATGCGGGGCACCAGCAAGCTGGGCCCAGGTCACATGGTATTCAGGCCAAAGGGGCCCCTCGTCTTGAGAGAACACAGCACCAGGGCCAGCCCAGTGAGTCCCACATCCACGGAGCACCTCCCAGTGGCCACGGCCGGAAGTGCGAGGGTGAGAAAGGCCACGCCCGGAGCCGACCCTGGAGGCCGGTGCGGGAGGTGCTGAATGTGGACCGCGTGCTGAGTGACCTGGAGCGGCGTGAGCAGCAGCATCGGCCACAGCGCCGGCTTCCCAGCCCAGCAGTGGTACACTGCGATCGGGAGCGGCCACGCGTCAAGGACGAGCGCCGGCCCAACTGCCTCATGACCATCTACGAGGACGAGCAGAGGCAGGAAACTGCAAGCCACAGCTCTCTGGAGTCGGAGAGCAGGGCCGGTCCGGACAAGGACGCCCCGGAGGGGAGGGCCAACCCCAAACTGCGGAGCAGCTCCTGGGCAATCCAGCGCACCGAGTCTGGGTACGAGAGCAGCGACAGGCTGAGCAGCGGCTCCACAAACCCCGACTCTCCGGGCGTGGAGAACACGCCAAATGAGCTGGCTGGGGTCGCTGAGGACCAGCCGGCAAGGTAAGAGTCAGAGTCCAGAACTTCCTGGAACTTTTCTCCATCTTTCGTACATCTTCTGTCTAACTTTGCCCCGTGGGCATTTCAACAAATGGTTGGCCTGTTGGTGACCCCTGTCTGGACACAGTACTGGTTAACGCTTGGTAGTCAATGTCATTATTTCAGTCCAGAACAAATTGCGCTTTAAAATATGAAGTATATGGATTGCAATAGAGGCATCCATCCCCTTCTCAAAAAGGATGAGAGCCTGCTCATCTATGGACTGGCACACACACTGAGAGACAGGCCACCCTCCCAAACTGCAGACCCGCACACTAGCGCCTCCTGGCTTCAGAGCAGGCACAGCACGGGCCCCGATTGTGTCATGTTTAGTTTTGTCTCAGCGGCCTGGGAACTCTTCCTTCCAGGGGTGGCGGCTGTCACAGCAGAGCAGAACAAGCGAAGACAGACATCCTGCCTTCTCTCACACTTCCCGGTAAGACGGCCAGAGTGCTTACGGCTCGCTTTGGCGCGATCCCTCGACCGCCGTGATTCTCATCATATTCACAGCGGGGGGGCAGTCAGAGCTCGTTTTTAAGCGCCTGAGGCTACTTACCGAAGAGATACAGCGTGTCCATTAGCAAAGAGTTAACTAGGCTAATTCAGTGAAATCTCTCATTTTCTCTTACTTTCATGCTTATAAAAATAGGTTAGCTGAGTTTTAGTAACATAGCAACAAAAGATGCAGTATACTATTTAAAATGTTGCTTCTGGCTGAACTGTTTTATCTAACTTAGTTTCAGATCAAATGAAATAGGCACTGTAAATATTCATAGACCACAGATATCTGAAAGTTTTGTTTTTCCCTGTGTTTTCCATAGAGTATTACTTAACCTTTCTTTAAATTGTTGTTTTTGTTTGTTATTTAGGTAATGCCTGATCGCTTGCAGCTATTATTAGATGTAGGTAGCGAGAAATGTTCGTTTCATTAGTGTTTTCGATTTGCATCTGAAAGACAACCCTGACTCAGGGATTTGGTGAGTCGTGGGCAAAACCTGCACAGGACTAGATTAATCTCTAACCACTATCCCGGTCACAGTGTCTGGCGGGCTGGGCTTAGGGAGTGAAAAGCTGATGGCAGCCAGACCGTACTTGTACTCACAAAGCCCAGGGCAGAGAGGATTAGGCAAAAGTAACCTTGCACCCAGTATGTGATTGAAACATGATCAGTCTGTGTATCCGACCAATCAGCTGTCATGTAACATAGACCCTTCTTTCTGGGACAAAAATCAACATAATAATAAATTTCAGTTCCACATTTTAAAAGAAACATCTTGTTTAGCTATTTCTATAAGCAGTACTCTTACTAATTCATCCTATTGGCAAAAGCTCACATCTGGTCACATCTGGGATGGCCTATGTGTCTAACATAAGGAACACTCTGCTGGTATTTTGAATCTTATTAGGCATTTGTACAGCTTGCGGAGGTCCTCTTTGGTCCAGTTTTAATCCCTTTTAAAAGACAAGCCAAAAAGCTGATTTAAAAATGCACTGCAGCTGTAATCTCTCTGCGGGACATCCTGCCGGCTCAGCCCGCCTCGCTCCCTGCCCTCGCCTGATTCGCCGCCCTATGATCCCCGGGCGTCGAGGTTGATCGCCAGCGCAGTAACAGCCCTCCCCACCTCAGCCTGTGTGTTTCCAGCCGCACCGGCCATATTTAGGACCCCTGTGAACCCGGAGCCAAAATTCCCAGAAGACAGCTTGCAGCTTTTATCCTTGCATGGACCTCTGGGTCAGTGGAGGGGAGGGCAGCAGTGTGGGGGGGGATGTGCCTATTTATATCGAGCAGGAATCCAGCGTGTGGCCCAATTGGCGTGTTGGCCCAGCAGCCATGCCATGCCTTGACTCTGAGAGCTGCTCTCTGCTGCCCCCTTGCTGCCGCCAGTGGAATGGATCTCTGCACCAAACCAGTGGCATTCTCCCTTTATCTCTTTCACTCTCTCCCTTACACTTTCTCCCTCTTTCTGCCTCTCTTTTCACTCTCCCTTTCTTCTCGACCTCCCTCTCTCTGACTCATCTTCTTTTCTTCCTCTTTCTATCTCTCTTTTCAGATGAATCTGGTTCTTTCAGAAGTGCCGCAAAGGAAATGGTGCAATATGTAAAGCCTCCAAATGCTTGGCTTAAAGTGAAAGTGTCTTTTTTTAGTGAAGGGCAGCTAGGTCAAAAAAACATTAAGTATAACTCCCAACAGAATTTGTGTATGAACCTAACAAATCGCAGAGTGGGTTTGTTTTCCTGGTCTAATTAATGGATCAGTTTGTGCCACATGAATTTGCACATCACTTGTGCCAAGGGGATCCTTAATGGGAAGTTTAGCCAAGTAGAAATGTTGACCCATTATTATAACAAGCTATGAGCTTCAGATGTAAATGATAAGGATTCCGAATTTGTCCCAGTAGTGGAAACAATTAATAAATGCTGAAACTTCATTTCACTCCTGGCTGATTTCTCCTGCCCACTGCTGGTCTGTTTCCACCAGGAGTTGAGGAAGGTATGATCTCACCCTCTTGGCCCCCATGTGTCAGATATCGTAGGCAGTAACCCCCTGCCCCGGAAACTCCTTGCAATGGGTTTCATCTCCTAAACAGATTTTTCTGGGATGTTTGGGGGGGCTGGTGGGTGGGGGGGGGGTGGAGCTGATAGCATTATTACATAATTTGCTTTCCCCAACTGTCTGCCTGGCCAGTGAGGGGGAGGGTGCATCGGAGCACCGAAGGAGGGCCACTGGGGACTACTGTCGGCCGTGTCCGTACGCTGACAGCTCTGTCAATGTGGGTCACCTTATACCTGCTGCTCAGATCAGCTTTCAGTGCCACACAGGCAGAGGTGGGTAAGTCAGGTCAAGAGTCAAGGCGAGGCAAGGCCAGGCACGTTTATTTATATAGCACAATTCAGACACATGGCAATTCAAAATGCTCTACAAAGGCTGAGCATAAAAATCCAGACCAGGATTTTGCTTCCACCAACCAGTTGAGTATAAAGAGTCACAATCACAAGGAACTCAGCTGGTTGGCTGAAAGAAAATCTTAGTCTGGACTTCTCTGGACCCATCTCTGCATACAGGTGATGATGGTAACCAATGAACACCTAAACCAGTAATGGCTGGGAGTGTTTTACACCTTATATGTGCAGGGTCGCCAGGATTAAGTATAAAGAGTCACAGACTACTGAACTGGTTGATGGATGCAAAATATTCTGGATTTTTACTTTCTGTTCCCAAGTTCTCCTGTACATCATGCTTGTGAAAATGGATTTCAGTTTTCAGTGGCACAAAGTTTTTCTAACACTTTACACAAAACCAATCCGTCTGTTCAACTTTTAACCGCCAACTAACAGGAAGCAACTGCAACAGGAGCTTTAAATATTTATTCATAAAGCTGACAGAGTACTGAGGCAGGATTCCTCACCGCTCAGCACCAAAGGCTGCATGATCTAAGAGCTCGTTTCTGCTTCCCTGGAGTCATCTTTCATTCCTCTGACACGTAGTGGCTCTCTCAGTCAGCAGTGCTGTATTGCAAATTCAGTATTTTAATTTTAGGCATGTTTGAAAATGAAAATGTAGGGGGATTCAAGAAGCTCCGAAGCTCTCTGTTCCCACGTGAACAGAGCAGAGGTCGAGGGGAGGAGTCTGTAGTGTGATTGTACGCCCATTACACATCGCATCATTCAGAACCTGCATACATCTGTGAGCATCTATGCTTCCTAGCCAGGAATATCAGTCAACATCACCGACATATAAATGTGTATGGATTTCCTTTAAAGGGGGACATCAGATGAAAACTAAAAGAACAGATTGCAACCTTCAAGATGCCCACGTCAGCCGGTTTAGTCCAAGTTTAAGGTAAAAGAAAAAAAAAATGTCAGAAACTTATTTACGTTGGTGTCAATTTATTTAAAATTATAATCATGACTATAAAAATGTGTCCACCACTCAGTCACTAGCAGTCGTCATTGTTTGTTCATTTTAGAATATCAGCCACATGTTTTTATTCTGTTAATGAGCTTCACATACATCATTTATCAGATGGCTATATGCCTTAGAAGCTTCAGTTCATGAGAATTGGGGGAGATTAGTGATTCCTCGCGGTTTGTGTTGGCAGGAGAAAGCCCAGTGTCTCTCCCAGGAGCCCAGAGAGGGCCAGCGGCTCCAGTGGGGAGTCTGCATCCCTGGATGTGGCACCGCGTGAAGGGACAGACAGGAGCCCCCTCACACAGCAGCTGTCCAAGACCAGCAGCTCTGAGTGGAACAGCTCGGATGAGCTGACGGGCCCGGCGTCCGAGCAGGAGGACAGCGCCTACCGCTCCAGCAACAGCGAGGCGGCACCTCCAGAGTCGCCCCGCCTGAGCCCAGTGCCCCGTCACACCTTCCGCCTCTGGCCTGGCGAGCAGAGCCAGCCTCTCTGTTGGCTGGCCTCCTCACCTCCTCTTGCCGGGCGTAGTGGCCGCCAGCTGGCCCCATTTCCTGAGGACGGCCGGACAGGGTATCGACCGAGGCTGCTGCAGGAGCCGTCTCAAACCAGCCCCCGTCCCCCGGCCAAAACCCCCCAGGTCCACTCGCACGCCGCACCGGAGCCCGTCTCACGGCAACAACTCGCCGGGTTTACGGCACAGAAGTCCGTCTCCACGGCGACCTCGCCTGACCAGGAGAGGATGGAAATACCTGCGCTTTGCCGTGACCCTAAAGTCTCGCTCACCACCTATTTTTCCGTGGACAACTGCATGACGGACACGTACCGGCTAAGGTACCACCGGAGGCCCCACTGGAAGCCCGCCGTTGACCCCGGGGGCCGCGACCGTGGCGACTGTGCTGACACCAGCCATCCTGTCCCAGCAGAGACTGTTCTGTCCTCAGACCTACCTAAAGCTAAGCCTGAAACAGGTAATGATCACCTCAGAGGCTCGTCTACAGCCTTTGCCAGTGCGGTTGTGTTTACGAGGCCGTGTTAGTCTCATGGTCACACGATTCAGATTTTCATCTGTGAAGTGCTACTGTGGGTCACACTGACATCAACAGCCTCCCCATGGCCTCAGACTGTCGCCTGTTTCTTTATATCTATGACTGCTGTGTTTCAGGCTTTTCTATCAGCAAACCCACCATAAAATGGAACGCGGTGACCCCTAGAGGGCTGGATGAGCATGGCTTCTTGTGATGAGAAACACCCTAACTGGTAAGTCAACAAATTTCTGCCTGCTACATTTGTGCTTTTTCAAAAGTCTAACAGATGATCCTCTCCTGTCTCCAGAACTGCTTTAAGGGTAGACGAGTTCTGCATTTGGAGAAGCCGTCCTGTATACTACCGTCATACTGAGCTGTTTTTTTTTGCACTTGTAGTATTTTATAATCCCAGAATGGCAGCTGTTTCTGAAACACTAGAAACAAAATCGAAATCTCTTAAATCATATATCATGCTCAACCATGCAGTATCCAAATCTCTGTGAGTGATTGTCTATGTATTCAACTTTTAGCCACAGAGCATCAGGTTGATTTGGTTAATGAGCAGGTCTGACAAATAATCTGAGTGACAATCTAAGTGCATAATCTGTGTCATTTTTTGCTCATACTACATTTACAACACATTTTACACACTGCGTTTTCATACTGCATGGCGTAACATGTTTAACGCAGCATCGGAAGGTAATGAATGTCCTTCTGTAATCCCTCAGAGATAAAGTCTTTCGCATTCACGTTTCTCGGAGGCGTGGCGCGGAGACCACGTGCCGAACTGGAGGCCGAAGGGGATGAAATAAAAGCTTTCTACGGTAATAGCGTGCGACCTCTGTGAAGCTGCAGGTCGCGCGTGGAGCAGAACGTACAGCCCCTGAAGCAAGGTATTACGTCAGGGGGAGGAGGAGAGGCAAGGCACTTTGTTATGCATCTTCGGGTTTGTTACGTTGTCAACCAAAAATGGAAAAAGCCAAGCAGAAGACGATTTTTTAAATAGCCTAGTAAACAAAATACTCTGGATCAGGGTTTGCTTTGACTCCCGCTTTGTGTTTAAGGTTTACCCGCACTTTAAACTGTCGTTTAAGTAACTAACAGCAGACGTTTGCTGTGTCAGTCACAGGAAGCGGTGAGATTCTTCCCGAAGAGCCATAATGAGATGAATTATTTGCAGGATCTAGCTACACATTACTAGCGGATTAACGAACTGTGTTGTAAAGTACTCCGGCTGGCGGGTCGTGGGGGGGGGGGGGTTAAATTAAACAGCCGAAAATAAGCACATTTTACTACCGCCATTGGGCGTTTCGTATAAAGGACTGCAATGCAAGCAAACAGCGGTAACAGCCGAAAGGTTTGACGAAAAGTATGCAGTCTCTAAAATCTATATTCTTGTCGTGTAATTCACACTCCTCAGGGAGTGGACAATGGAATGGTCAGCATGATCCGACTAATGATCCCTTTCTGTATGCTCTCTGTTTTGGTTTCTCCTTGTTTCCTTGAGTATTCTTGGAAGTATAGTAGAGCTTTAAGTTATTTTTTTTCACACCCTAATAAAATATACTGTAGTATAAGGCTCTTCTCTGTAAATGTAGGTCTTGCTTTTTGCATAAACACAGGTTTTACTCAGTATTCAGAAGGATTTGCACAGAAATCGAAGATGCCATAATCTGTGTCCTAAATAAGAAAGACAATTTGAAGTATTCTCCAGCCTGGACTTTAATGAAACGCTGCACCTTTGTTACTCTCTGTCATCTGCGCTTTTGTGTTGCATTATAAAAAGCGCTCAGGCATGAATTCTCTTTATCTCTTTTTTTCTTAAATATGTACCTTGTACATTAAATATCCTGTGCCTTTACTTTTTCCATGTACAATAAATTAAAATCTAATTTGTACCATAACTTGTAAAATCATGTACATATACTCGGAAATGCTTTTATATTGTTTATTTATATTGTTTGATAAACTGAATTTTATTCAACGTGTAAGTGTGCTGTAATAGATTTTTCTTTACTTAGCATAGCATATTATGACAAGAATATTTTTACTCTCAAAGGAATCTTGTAAATATACCTTCAAACTTATGGAATTCACTTGGTAAGTAATCGATCAGACAAAATATTAGAGATACCAGAAACAAATACAAGCATTTACACATTTTACGGTTTTATTCATTACTTCATTCATTTTACAGTAACAAATACTGTCCGACGTGGAACAATCATCCATTTTATTTTTAGGAAACTGGAACACCACACAATTGAAAGCCCACGAACAAACAGTTTGTCTTATGTTTTAATAATAAAAAAAAAACTAAATTCTACAGTCCTAACCCCTTTTGAAAAAACGTTTGGCGTCCACTCCATCATAGCTGTAGGTCTGAAAAAAGAAAATAGGCATTGATTTAAAAATGAGTCCTTTTGATGTGATTGCTGACATTTTGTTTATCATATACCTGAAATGTACACTAGTGACACCCGATAACCTGAACGGAGTCACAGTGACTCCAAGCCTATTCTATGGGGCAGGGTAACATCCTGGCGACAGACATCCTTCCATAACTAAATACTATTCACTCACCCAATGGGCAGTTTAGATAGCCAGCAAGCTGACCTGCAGAGGAACCCCCTGAGGGAAAATGTGTGTGCTTTGTACAGAGAGCTAGACGGCGTGTCAAGCCCACAGTCCTGGATGTGAGAGTCCGCGACGCTACCAGATGAACCACAAATCTCATTCAATCGCCCTGGCCAGAAAATACCCTCGGTGTACCATGGTACTTGAGTCTGTGAGGGATTCTCCCCAGCTTTGAATGTAGGGAACTGAATCCAGGTTGTGCACACTACTGGTGACACATTGGAAGCTTAAGCCAAAGTCTGACCCAGATCCAGATGCCCACCTGCACGAGTTCGTCCCCGTGGATCACTCTCGTGGTGAGCAGCTCTTTCCCATTGTCCTTCCTGGTGAATTTTCCTTTCAGTGTCTCACCTTCCAGAATCCAGGAGCCCTGTGACGCGACCGAGAGGATCAGAACAGATCCACTGTGGAAAGTCTGACACGATCATGTGAAACAACTTATGGGAACGCATGGACTCTGACCGAGAGGATCACTATCGGTTCAGGTATACTGGGGTCACCATGGCCCCGGCTGAATGGTTGTGAACGTAAAAGTTTGCTTACCGAAAGCTCAGTCCCATCTGCCAGGCTGTACTCGAAAGTGACCCCCAGGGTGAAGTCGATCTCCAGCGTGCGGAATGTACTGCTCTCCTTCACATGGAACTTATCTCCGTTCTGCTGGATGGTGATCTTCAGGTTATCGTGTGCAGCCAATTTCCTCTTCACCATATTGATGCCTGCGACGGACACCCAGAAACCCAGCATCACTTCTGGACACCCTCAGACTGATCCGCAAAGCCGTGCATGAGTTTTCACATTTCTGCACCAGTGAACTGCAAGTGTGTGTGTTTTTTTTCATTCATAAGGCATTTGATACATAGACTGTTATATGAGATTGTATATTGCAATAGAACATGGCTTAATCCCAAATAGCAATGATTAATGTAACCCTACAGTGCAACTTCCTGTCATGACGTCATGGTGATCCAAGAATCAGGGACCCCACGATAGCTGATCACAAGCCTTCCCCGAGGCCATCTCCTTACCCATCTGCTCCATGAATTTGTCATAGTTGTCGCTGTGATCGACTTTCCAGGTGCCGTCGAACGTCATGGCTGCGCGTGTCAGTAGCCTCCGAGTGTCAGGGTGCGTCCTTTTAAACCGTGCTCGCCGTTATCGCATCCCCTTATCAGATCCTATTATCTGCCTGCTGATGTGGCTGTTTAAAGCTCGTTTAGAATGGATCTGCTCCTCGCCGCGGAGACGAAACGCCCGGCCACAGGCTCCTTCGGGGATGTCGCTCGTCTTGCCACTTATGACGCGAGCAGCGCCGAGGTCCGCCGCGCATGACGGCGGCTTGAAAGCCCCTCGTTTAGGCGTTACGGCGTCTCTCGCAAGAATCGAATTGCCCTCGCAGGCACTTTGCGTGCCGCGTGTCCTTTTATGCCCCGACAGAACTGAACTGCATTCAGGGAATGTGGGCTGTTTCTTTAAAGTGTCACTTGGGCTTAAGACACAAGAGACGTTGACATTTCTAAGTTCCCTGCAGAACGAAAACACTTTTACAGACACTCCAGAAAAGGGAAGTCATTGTGAAAGTGGCTTCCTTCGCACCTCTTCTCCAACCCCCCCCCCAACACACACACACACACACACACAGACACACACACACACACACACACGTGAGAGTATAATTCCTCTTTTATAAATCCCATGAATGCCACAGATGTGCAGTTCTGAAAAGCAGTTTTAAGCACATCCAGCTTGTTTCATTTGCCAGAATTAGGAACTAAATATAAATTACAATTACATACTTGGTTTGCTGATTTTGACTTGTGATCCGAAAGATCATGGAAGCGTGGGTTTAACAGGGTCAGTCGTCACAGAGTCAACGCCGAGTTGTTGACCTTTGACTCGCTGACCCTAAGAAGATCGGCGACATAGCCCCTTGCCAATTTTACTGTAAGAGATTATTCGTGCCATAACCCTTCTACAATATCACCGTGTTATCAAAGACCTTTGGAATTGTAAGTTAAAATGTAAATGTATTTAGAGATGACCTACTTCACGCTAAGATTTCCACCAGATTATGTTTGTATTTGACCAGACATTAAATACGCAATTCCAACTTTATGATCTACAGCATTTCCATAGAGGTTCAGTCAGATATTTTGTGTTGCAGCACTATTTAGAGGGGACCCTATGATAATAAAATGATGACACCAAAGTTTGATACTTCTTTCATGCTCATGCTGTGTGGTTTTTATGTAATAAAACACTCGTTTTCAGGGGTAAATACACCAAAACTTCACAAAGGTGCAGCTGTTTTTTTTTCATGCAAAGTTTTTGATGGTGGCTTGTCTTCTGACGGCCAACCCTTCAGTCAAAGCCTTTGAAAAGTGTGAAATTGTCCAGTAAGCTACATAAGACACTGGACACCACGCTCCCAAACCCACAACCCACTATAAGACGACTCGCCATCTTCAGCTGGCCAAGACCAATGGTTCACTAAGAATGAGTGTCTGCCCTCAGCTAGCCAACATTCATGGTTAAGTAAAAACGAATGTCTGTCTGCGGCTAGCCAGAAGCCACCACCCGCTGACAACGAGTCTCCTTCTCCAGCAAGCCAAAAACCACCCATCTCATCCACAAGAACATCAGACAGTTACTCTGTCATGGTGCCTTACACTTAAGAAGCACCATTATCATTCGAAGCCGGAGACCATTCAGCAGAAATTTGAAAACAAATTAAGCTAAATGCTCACAGAATGTATTAGTCTTTGCAGTGCATTAAAAGTCAGTAACACAATCATTCAAAAATGAAAATGAAGTGCAGCTGACAGGAGAATGAGACAGAAATGTTACTTTAATTAATATTAGTCCTGCAGGCAGTGCCTCACAGAAGACCCAGAGCCAGATACGTGGTGGCTTTATGGCCTTATCATTCTTGCCAGGTCAGGGGAGTCTTGCAGATCTACTGCCAGTCTGGAATAACCTTTTCACTGAACTTGACTTGGGATTACCACTATTCACTCTGCTATGACAGCTCAAGAGCTCGCGATTAAAATAGATTGTGACCTTTGAAAGTGTGAAGCGTGCATCGAAACCAGAAACACAAGCATCTCGTGAAATACAGGATCCTTTGCTCTAATGTTGTCCTTCAGCACTTCTGAACAGCATTGTGTGTTATAAAATTTAAAGAAAACAAAAACGAAAAAAATAAGTGACGAACCCACTTAAGTTCTAATTTCTGATGTGTGCCTTTCTGCCAGAAGGCTTCTGATTTTGCGGGTTTTCACTGTCACTTAAATAATTGCATTGGTTGATTGTGAGCCATTCGAATGCATGTGAAATGGAAAGATGGATGAAAAAAAACCTGCAACTTTTACATCTATTACATAGTTTTTTTCCTTGCACCTAAATGGCTAGATGAAAATTGCCAGACATAAATGCGCATTTAAAGTGGCAGTCAAAAGTTTGTGCACACCTGCTATGACCAGGAGAAGTGATCAACATCTTGATTTGTACGCTCTCCAAAACAGCCCCCTTTTGTCAGCATTGCAGACTCGTCATGCTTTCAACTAGCTTCCAGATGTAGCCACCAAGGAGTTTCCACAGAAACTGCTTTTACTCATCGATTGAACTCATCCAAATCTAGCTCTGTAGGGTTTAAGTCAGAGGATTGTGGGGACCAGCTCATCTGTCTCAGCACCTCTGCCCTTCTCCACACTATAATACAGACCTTACATAACCCTAACGTGAGCTTAGGGTCGTTTTCTTGTTGAAGAACCATGAATTTTCAGCAGGTGTGTCCAGACTTTATACTGGTACTGTATATATTTCAGCATGAAATTATCTTTTCTTTAGTATAATTCCACTTCTAGTTGCATTGGATGAAATGATAAGATTTCTCTGCATACGATAAGATCTCTACATTACAGAGGGTAAGGCAGGGCAGGAGAGGGTGGTGATAGCCAATATCTCTCTCCCTCTCTCTCTCTCTCTCTCTGGCACTCATCGTTAAACACACTGACAAAGCTAAATATACGCACTCGATAATGGGGACTTGAATCATTTCCAGTTCAATTACAATCAATTTCATCTCCCTGGAGCAATTTTGCGGGTTCAGTGTGTTATGAGCTACTGATATTCATATTCGAAACTATTCTCCGTGAAATAGCTCATGTGGACATTCTCACCAAGCAGTACAGAAGTGTGCTAGTTTGTGAATATTTCATTTACAAAAATGCATTCAGGGAGAGAGAGATGAGGGAGAAAAGGGGATGAGGTTTCTATATCTCTGTGGGGACTTTGCATTCAAGTATATGGGCATAACCCTTATCATAATTATAGAAGGCTAACCCCTACCGGAAAAATATCTCCACAAGGTCAAAATAGCAGGTTCTTGTGACATTGTGGGGATAATTTGGTCCCCACAATCTAATATGTACATAAACCACATATTAGCAATTCACTCAAGTAAATGTCTTGCCACCGTACCGCCCTGCGACAGAGGTGCTGTTATATTTTGAGGCTTGTTATAACCTGTACTGCCTGTCTCCTTACCGTACATCAAACTCGCCTAACCGTAAAGAGATATGGACTCACGGGAGTGTGAAAGGTGGTTGGAGGCATTTTTATGGCATTTTCAACAACCTGTCATAAACTTACAATAACCTAGAGATCTTGGCTTTTCCAAAGATTAGGAAGTGAGTTTGGTGAGATTACCGGGGGAGACACTGATTTTCTACCCTGCATGCATGGTGCTTGATGGTCATTACAGAGCAGCTTTAAACATAATGTGGTAACACTTTATGTAAAGCTCTCATCTATAATGCATTATAGATACCCTCGTAATGTATTATAAAGGCTGGTATAATTAATCAACTATTACAGCATCTTCTATTAACAGTCATAAGGCATTGCAGTGTTGATTATGATACTTCAGAAGCTCCAATGAAGCGCTTATTTATAATGCACAGAAGATACCTTCATAATGCATTATAATGGTAGGCATAATCATTAAGGATGCTTTGTGCTGCATTTGGAAGGTATCTATTGTGCAAGATAGATGAGAGCTTCATGAAGCATTTATAATACATAATAAACATGGCAATAATGTGTTATGGCTTTTTATAAATATTTATAGGCATGTTTATAATGCTTTATGAATGCATTGTCATGTGTTATGAATGTGTGGCATTCACAGATATTTCTACCAATATTATTGACCGTTTGCCTGGTGATGAGAGGAGCCTGGGATATCAATGTCCATATCACATTTCACAGCTTAAATTTGAGCAGCGTCTATGATTACCTCTTGGAAAAACATTCCTGAGCCCTGGAGCATGAGTGATTCGAACAGTGATACTTTCTTTTAATTTTCTTTTTGCCTACAACATCCTGCTCTCCGTGAAAACCATACAGACAGGTGAGGGCAAGCTTTGGGGTCACAGCACGGGGTCATACAGCCAGCAGTGGCCCTGGAGCTGATGGTTATGGGCTTCGGTCAGGGGCCATATGATGGCATGCCAGCCGCGGGATTCAAACCAGCGACCTACCGATGAGGGGCAGAGAGTTGTAATCGGCTGGGCCACACAGTACCACCCAGACTGCTGAACAGACGTAGGAGTCCCGACCTGTCCTCACTCATTTCCGTTTGTCGGTGACATTTGGACAAAACACAACCGAAAGGAAGAGTCAGAGATGCTGCATGCAGGCACAGAGCCTCTTATCAGTTTAGTTAGGATATACAGCTCAAAGCATTAGCTCTGGAGTAACAGACATCCATGTCTGCGAGAGAGGAAATCTCTTAGTGAAACTGGGAGACCGAAGGCGACATTTCAACACCAAGATCTTTCACTGAAAATTCACTGTCAGCCTGCACGGTTAGGAGATGCATGTGAGGCAATGGAAAAGCAGAGGCTTCAACAGAACAGAAAGATGGGAACTGAAATTGCGTTGTTTACAGTGTGATTTCAGCTTTTGGAATATCTGACGCAGTGTGACGACTTTCAATCATACAGTTTCAACCATTAAAAAAAAACATATATGTTTATATTGAAAATATTGAAAATTGATTCCTGTTGGTGAATGTCCAAAGGAGGGATATAGAGACACAAAGATAGTGGCATCAGCCTCAAAGCTACATCATCAGCCTCAAAGCTACATCATCAGCCTCCCTAATGGAGATCAGGAGTCTCTGTTGCCAGGATCCTGCTTCTAGTTTTATACCCTCTGAAAAATGATCATTCTAAAACCGTTTAGCAATTTGTCCCATATTTTTTTTTGTATATATTTAATTCGCCCCACTTGGCAAATTTTATGAATTGAGGGGGTGGGGGGGGGTTGCCTCCTTTATTTCTTCTGAGGTCAAATCCAAGAATCAACCCTGTATTGGAATGACAATTAAAGATGCAGAGTCTATGCATGTGATATGAATATTATGTACAAGTGGCAGGCATGTTAGATAGTAAATGCAGCATTTCTGCTCCATGCACCTTCCAAAAGGCACAAAGTGTACAGCGTGAATCCTGGTACTTTTCCACAAAAGCTCCATAAATCCCCTCCTCCCTGTTTTACGGCTCTTTTCCGAGTACCTGGTCATTATCTCTCCCCGATAACCTGCTCTTTGATTCTGGACCAGCTGACACACGAGAGCGGTGATGCAATGACGCGAGCATATGTGTGCCTCCGGATGGCAGCTTCTGACACACATCCACTGCGAAATGTGTGTGTTCCTGGGCGTATGTGTGTGTGAGCCAATCGCAGCAAAGGTCTGGCTCAATACTGCCGCCTTGGTTTATGACGAAGAACTGTTCATGAACTAGCAGCTTAAAAGTCTGAACTTCTACCCCAGAATTTTTACATTTCCTTTTAGAAAACCCACCCCATTTTACTTTAATCTTCTTTCTAGGTGAAAAGGAACACAAATGGTTGTACAGATAAATTTATTATTTAAAAACTCTCCTTAAAATTGTATTAAGAAAACTATCTTAAAATTAACTTTAGCCAACAAACTATGAAGTACCCATACTGCCCTTATGGTAAAGTAAACTTTTCTGAATTAATATTTAATAACTGACGAGGATTTGAAGTATAGAAAGATCATAAATATTTATAACCATTTATCAGACTCCCATATATGCAGACAATAGTAGTTCAATCAGGAAGACAAAATCGCTCCCAAGTAACGCTTCTATACTTCAGAACGCACTTGCTATTTTGATTTCTCAGTGAAACACATGGGTCTTCGCTGATATCTTAAGACCTCTGGGTCTTTTTCCAAAGCCCTAACCCATCCGAGGGTCATCATATTGAATTCTCACACATTGTAGTTATGACCCTGGAAGCACTATGAAGGTTTTGGGGAAACACAGGCCTAAACTTTTGTGTGGGATTTTGAGCTATATGAATCATTTGGGCGCTTCATTCAGGGCTGCAACCCCCACTGTCCCAGGCTTGAGCTGCGTCTGGTGAGAAAGTTCAGGAACTGTCAAAAATCTGCAAGCTTTTCCACCGATGGACTGGCTGACTTTAAAAATGAACAGCGCGCAACGTACATTACCGGTCAAAAGTATGGGCACACCTACTTCACTCATATTTGTCTCTGTTTTAGTTATTAATCTTATAATAAAAGGCTTCAAGGCAATGTGAAATAATAATGCTCAACGCCTCAATATTTTATCAAGTTTTAAACTATTCCAAATGTAGCCAACAGTAGAGTGTTGCAAGTATCAAGATTACTAAGTTAGCTGGGTTAACTTACGCTAGAAGTCATGATTGTCCAATTGGAATGGCCCTTACCTAAACTCTCATTGTACAATCATGACTCCTACAGCAGTCCTGAAGGAGCTTCCACGCGTTTCTGGAACAAGTTGGCCACCTTATTATTATGCTTTGATCCGACTCATCCCCACAAAAGCTAGGGTTTAGGTCGGGGGGGGTTGTGGGGGCCAGGTCATCTGTCACTGCACTTCGTCTCTTTCCTTCTTCACAAGATCATACTACATAACCTAGAGGTATGTTCATGGTTGCTGTCTTGAATGATTTTCAGTAGGTGTGTAAGTGGACAGATCCTGACTTATGCTATAATCAGCTGTCCACCAGACAGGCGATAACGGTGCCTTCCAGCTGCATGCTCTACCCTGCACCTCCTGCAGGGGGAGCCACTCTGTGACGTTACTGCCTCTGCTCTTCCTCTACTGCAGCCTGCCTTGTGCTATCTCTTCATTCCAGAAGGAGCTTTTCTGCACTGAGCTGATACTGTTTGTTTGGACACCAGCAGTCTGGACTAATCAGCTCTCCTTTTCTGACACATATCACAGCAATAAGAAAATGATGTTAAAATGATTTTTTTTGGACAAATGACCACTTTGAGTGAACCCAAAGCAGCCAAGTAATACAGGGGTTAAAAAGGTACAGTAGCTGCAATGCATGTGACAAAATACCTGATTTCTGTCTGGTTTTTCTTCTGTTTGGTTCAATTGGTGACTATGGCACTAATGTGTGGTAATCTGTGGAAGATGCAGTATTGGGCAACATTAAAAATATCACAATCACCTAAAAACAATTAAGAACAAATATTGTTACAGCAAGCCGTTTTCCATTGATTTCAAGTTTCATTATCTATTGTTTTTTCAGTGCATGCAAAAAAAAAATTAATTACCAGTCTTCTGACATACCACTAGGGGGCACTCCGAGTACCACTGCTGGTACACGTACCACAGCTGGAGAACCAATGCCTTACGCCATACTGGCTTGTACGAAGGTATAAGGGTACATTTTCAAAGATGGTGGAGGGGCCATGAGATAATTCTCGTAGGTCTTAAGTAGTACGTTTTTCTTAGTTTCTAAATAACATCACCAACAAGCTACATTTGAGCAATTTGAGAGTCTACCTCTACTGTACATGTGCGTAACCCTATCATCAACAGGTCAATACTTTTGCAAATGCCACATTATCCACTGCCTGCATGATATAATGTCAAGCTTTCTACTAGGCTACAGCTATAAAATGCTCCGTTTCCCAGTTGTCGGGCTGCCAGACAAGTTAGTCTCAGTGTGGTACGAGCAGCTATGGTCAAACTCGAATCTTGTTCTCCTCCAACAGAGGCAGCAAATCAGCGACAGCTCAATAGCTTCCACCAGACATTTTGGCGTCATAAAGTACATGTATTGTAAGAATGGGATAACTTTATCAAATGAATCCTAAATCTGTTATATTTGTATATAAGAGGTGGTACTTCCGTAATAGTAAGATTAATACTGAGTGAGGAGGTAGAAAAGGTGAAAATAAATAAGTTATAATTAAAAAAAACACAGACTGATAACAGTCAGCTTGGATTTCAATATGCCAGCCTGACAGAGGCGGAGAATGGATCTCACACAAAGGAGCAAAACAAGTGATATTGCACCAATTATGCTACCTAAATAAATATTTAAAAACAAGATTTCTCCACTGCGTCAAACGGGATGTTTTTAATCACTATTTGCCCTAAAGGTAGAATTTCAATCTGTCATAAACGCAAGTCTTAATTAAACGCTGATTGACTATTTTCAATTATTGATGTGCTATACTTCAGTGACTGTCTGAATTACAACAGCGCCGCAGCGCACATCGCCGTCAGAAGCATAGATGGGAACATCGGCACATCATTCGAGACTTCTGTGGGCAGCTAGTGGACAGAACTACAATGAGGAGGGATGAAACCGGATACTAGCGAGACAGAAAGAAATCTGTGTTATGGTCGGCCGTCCTGTAACAGACAGCGCGAGCTGCCCCGCTTTCCCAAACGCACTGACCCTACATGCCTATAGAGACGCCGTTAACCAGAGCCGACAGAGCACCGAAGAGACTTATATAAGCCTAGGTCTACTATATGGCTAACTGAAAGTTTATGCAATAAAGAAACAAAAACTTAAATACATGAAAAAACAGGGCATATATCACACGTTTCAAGAGCATGCAAACCCAGTATTCACTTCTACATTCAGTGCATTTCGCATCTATATGAAAATGAGAGCAAACTTTGAATATTTGTATATATAGGCCAATATGAAAAACAGCCATTTTTGCAGTTCGGTGTTCTTTTTAGTAAAAATTGGTGATGCAATGCAAGTATTTAATTTTATCTCGACTGTTATTCAAAACCGAAACTGATTAATTCTCTCCTGAAGGCGTTTAAGATCACAATCTAAAAACCCAGAACATTTTAACGATTTATAAAGCAGCTTGTACACTGTACGAAGTATATGAGGGAATCAATCTGGGCTTGTTTTGTTCAGAGGTTGATTGTGTGTGTGTGTGTGTGTGTGTGTGTGTGTGTGTGCGTGAGGGGTGGGGTGGAACCCCACTCCATTGCGAAAGTGAAGTGACATTAACACCTCGCATCGCCCAGAGAAAAGCAGAAGAGCAGCTGGGGTGACGCTTAGAGCCGGGAGTGACAGCCAACTGACCCCGACAGCAGCCCCTGCCACGGGGTGTCACCTTGTCCCCTCGGCTGGTGTCAGTGGCGATGGATCGGACACGACGGTTCAAGTGAATACCACCGGGGCACTGACGTCTGCATCTCAGCCTGCTTTCCCTCACAAAGTGAACGGTCGTCAGTACCAGCGCTAGCCGGCGTGGCGCCCTAGGTGAGCATCACCATTGGCGCCCCCCGCTTGAGGCAAAGTGATATTGGCTGGCTAGTCGGCGCCTCCTTAGAAGGTGGCGCCCTAGGCGGCCTCCTGTGTTGCCTATATAATTGACCCTGACGGTCATACTTCTAGAAATCCCCATGAGATTTATCCGCTGCTTATTTCACCGCGTCATTCTTATATTAGCCTAAATATCACGTTTATCTCTGATAATGATAAAGTGACCCGCACCAGACTGCTGAGCTTTTGGAAAAGGCAAACGCATTGGGGTTGCAGTAGTTTAAATCATGGTGTTCAGAAGTAAAATTAAGTGTCATAATTGAGTTTCATTTCTAACAGCTAGCTTTTCTTTAAAAATGAAACATAAAAAACACAAAGGCAGATGGACTAATTGGTTTCTTACAATACACACTTCTCCAGAATAAGAGTTTTGATAGTGCTGGTTATTTTAGCATCTGTAACGCAATAATAAACTTAATGAGTACATTTTTAATTGAGAAGTTTTTAAAGCGAACAGCAGGTGGCAGCAAACACACAGGCGAACGGAGAACCTCGTCCTTCGAGCGCACGTTAAAAACCTTTGTGTTTAATTCTGTGCTATACAGATTCGTTGCAAAGCTTCCCAGTTTTCAGAAATTTACCTTTTCCCTTTTATTAAGTTTTTTTTATCTTAATCTTTATTTATTTATTTTTTTAAAGCATCTCGCGCTCACAGAAAAGTTTTGCACATTTTGTTAATTGACATTTATTAGTGCCCGATTATGTATTAAATATTAAATATTTCTGTATTAGAAATATTTTAGAAGTGGGGAAAGTTCGTTACGTAACATATTTATAATTACAGTCAGTGGCACTGTATGCTAAATAGTTAATGGATCTTCTAATGGCTTCTTGTCAGTCTCACTCTGCATGTGTTACAGAGCTTCAACGCCCCAGGCTGTGAGACGGGAAACACAGCAGAGTCTTGGAAATCAGTAGGCATGGCACAAAAAAAGATAAAGACATAAATAGTCTTCATCATAGCGTGCACCAAGTCATCCGTGCTGCTCTTTCGCCATCAGCATCGCTGTAATCAGCAGGAGCCGGTTTGAAGGTGCGCTCCTGTCGAAACGTCGCAAAAGCAATCAGCCTGTGACAGGAATTTATGTCGTCTTTTAAGGAGATATACTTGTTTTGTAGTTTCCGCATTTTGTACGTCGTTTCTTACTCGTTTCAGCGGAAATGCTGCATGGGAAGTGACTGGAAAAGGAGATTCATTAGAAAAAATGAAAATCTTCATATTTGTTTCCCCACTTAAGATCGGTCCATCTTCAATGTGTCATGTCCCCTCTGGCTGTAGTTTTGACAGGTATCAAATCTTTTTGGCCTCAGCTGGTCATAAAGGTTAACTCATACTGGGTGATGACAGAATGTCTGTTCCAGAATAACAAGCCACTGTTTGATTTGTAATTAAACTACAATACTTTCTAAATACTTTGAATACACCATTGTTTTTTCAGAATTTGACAATATTTTATTTTACACTGTGTATTTATTGTGCGATCTCACTGGTGTATATTTAATTACTGGTGGATATCGTGCTTCATGTTCGACGGTAAGCGATTAATGATCTCTGCTAGCTGTTCACTGCTTAATGTACCATTCTCTTTTTCACACTTTTCACAAGATCTCATTGCTTGCTTATTTTTGCAGGTGCTTCTGATAATTTAAACAATGTAGAGAATTATCACTCACAAATGAATAATTACAATAATCTGTGAGATAGGGTAATTCTGTTTACAGAATATTTGTGAGACAATCTAAAGATCCACATTGTCTCAGATTTGAAGTCTGTTATAATTTTTGTAGAGAAAAGGAGTAATATTTTAGTGGAATGTACAGTGGTCGATTTGTCATTGTTCAGCTGTTAAATTTGATAATATTACTGTTCACCTTGTGATTTTAGGCAGTAGTAACTTAGACACGGATTAGTTCCAGTTCAGAGATACTATGTTTACAACATGTGGTTAGGCCTAAATGATTTTTAACTTTCTTTAATGAATATGTATCTTAAGATTTCATACCCCCCCTCCAAAAAAAACATGACACATAACTTTCAAAGAGTATGCATATAATATGATATATCAGTATATCCATTATATTATATAAACAGCAAGATGTTTGTGACAGGGATATGTGAAACGTGAAAACTATTTCAGTTTACTCAATTTGCAATTATTATACGTTCACAAAAAACTTGACGGGTTGAGAAGCTAAGGGAAATCAGTTCTGCCTGCCACTGATTATTTAGACGTGTTGATTAAGGAGCTATGGTGTGATTTCAGTGGGAAAAGACAAGTGTTTACGAGCCTCTTTAGTGACTACTAGTATGGTTTTTAAGAAGTACTGGTACACCATGATAGCTGAAGCTGGGTAGAACGAAGTTATATATTATTACTCTGCATGTATGGAAAGCCCTTATTGTCCCATGTTTAATGCATTCAGGAGGACATATTATTGATTAAAACTCTTGAAACAATGTGCGTTTATATGTGAAATGACATTTTAGCCACATATAAAGTGATGGATTATAAGCGAACAGTGGTACACTTGTGATCAAAGTGTCCTGGAAAAAAAAATACTCAAAATCCAATAAGATCTAAAATAAATGATTTGCCTTCCAGAAATATGCCCACTGAGCTCCTCTGCATAGACCTGGCACCTCTGTGCCGTGCCTGAGACGCCTTATCACATCTTGGCACGTCCGAGGCTGGTCCCAAGGCTGGCAAATTAAGGAGGAGAAATGGCGTCCATAGAACCTTGGCCAGTCTGGTTTACATGAGCTTCAAAAGAGTCTCCACTGAATGCTTGTTGTTGAAGTCCGGTGTGGAATCAGAAGGTCGCCGGGGTTGCCCATGTTAGCTCGCTTCCGCTGATTATAAACATCATCACGTCTAGTGCTCTGTTTCATGGTTACAAGTAAATGAAAGTTTCTGTTCTCGCCTTCATGCTTTTGACGTCAACGAGGGGGGGGGGGGGGGGGGGGAAAAACAGAGGGCAATATTTAAAACATGTTTAAAAAAAAAAATATTATTAAACATTTTTTTCC
>JABFEA020000054.1:2718029-2739553 GCA_019775915.2 Cyphomyrus plagiostoma
TGCGGGCGGGAGCGGGAGAAAATAATATATATTTTTGCGGGAGCGGGCGGGAGCGGGACTGAAAAATCCGTCCCGTGCAGGTCTCTACTTGCAGTTGCTGTTAACAGGTTTATCGGCACCTTGAGATGGACCCACAATTAGTTCTCCATTGATGTTCTTAAGACCTTTGGGCAAACTGAGTAAAATGTTACTTTTTCATTTGCAATATTGTTAAAACATCCATCCATATTCTGTTCTGTTCTGACATTAGGGTGGCGCAGAGCAATGGGTGCAAAGCAGAGAACAACCTAGGACTGGGCACTAAACCATTGCAGAAAGTAAAACATTATGTATATATGATGTATTTTTGCTGTGAAAAGACAGACAAAACAAAGGAAAACTAAAAACGAATCCAGCAGCACTTCATGACTTATCAATTTGTGAACAAACATTTCTCGCTAAAGCTCCATTTTGTGATGATTTGGTCGCTGTCCCGTTGTTGTAAGGGCGCTGCCTCCCGCAGACAGACGGGCCTGTTTCACGCCATCGCACGATGCGACGGATCCCGACAACAGCTAGGCTGTGATGAGAAAGAGGGGGATGATAGGGAGCCCATCTACATGTGTGTTTGTTTCATTTACTGGCAGAAGGAGTCAGTAAATGAGAAATATATGCGTTAATATTAAATTAAAAAGAGCTTTCAGACAGCAGCCTACAGACAGCCAGGAGATGAGCTTGTAAGACCCACCCTTCCGACTCTTATTCCTTCTGACTCTCCCAGTCTCTGTGATGTCACCACCCCCATCACAGCCTGCCACTTCAACTCCATCACCTCCTTTCAATCCATTTTGTTTTCCGTCACCTTAGGCCTCTAACAGAAGTGGTGCCCCTCGTGCCGAAGACTTTGCTACACGTCCTGTCAGCTTCACATCGGTCAGCCGAGTTTCATTCACAGTATTTTTCACAGCGCTCCTTCTCTCAGGTAAACAGGTCGGCGCTGCTGTGATGACAGACGTTCATGTGTGAGACACCCCCTTCAGGATTTCAGTGCTAATGGTGACTTACTGGTACCAGAAGGACGTTCTAATTGGTAGGGACTGGTTTGTTCTTTGTTGTTTCACTAAGTCAGCGTAGGACCCTCCCATCGCCCGGTAGAGTGGCTGTTTGTGGCCAACAAGGGCATGCAAAACGTCATGTGGATAGTATATAGAACTAGAGTATATATAGAAATATATATATTACAAATTACAAATATATAGAACTAGAGTAGACGGGAACAAAGACTTTGTGGGTTTTTGGCCATTGTGGGATCAGCATGGGGGGGCACCACATATCTGGGTAATTTATTCCTGTAAATAAATGATTCAGGCACATATGCAGGAGGATAACAGGAGAAAACAGATCTCTGTGAAAGTAAATATAAATGTACAAAGTGGAAGCATCATTTGCAATGTCTGCATGTTTATTAGTGGCTCTCAAGAGACAGAAGTGTGCATACTAGCCTCTGAGTGGGAGGTGGTAAATGAAGACTATTGCAACTCTAGTAGCTAAAATAATTAATAGATCTATCTAGTCTGATATAAACCTCGGTTACAGAGGAGCGGATTGACTAAAGGGTGCCAGGTCTAATCTCCAATCTGTGCTTCGAATCGGGAGGCGCGCTGACTGCACTGGCTTCTGCCTGCGATGTACCGGGTCCGACCTGCCGTCTTTTTGGATGTGTACCCGCTTTTCCAGACGTGGCACCAGGGAACGAGCTGTCAGCGCGGAAGTCGTCGGGTGAAACGAATGGCTGGCGGAGTGTGCTTACGGAAAACAAACGTGTTTATAACACAGGCACGCGGGCGTTTAGAGACACCGCAAGACATGCAGAAAGCAATAGTGCAAACGAATAGTGATGCAATTACCGACAACGACGTGCTGCAAGATGAGAAGCCAGCCGCGTACTCATTTTAAAAGGGTACAGATTTAATCATCTCTTTCCTAGTATCGTTGCTATATCACAAACATAATTAGAATTACTTTTATGATTATTCTTGCAAAGTGGTATCATCTATTCTTGCAATACAAGGCTGCAATTCTTTTATACAGTGGAATATAGACATTGTTGCATAGCCTGAAATTATGCATTTGTGCAACGCATGTTACAATATACAGTACCTCATTCTCGGCATACATTTCTGCTCATTCAGGCTTCACGTATCCAGTAAGCTGCCTTCCTGGTGCCCTGTCTTGCCTGAGACTGGGTCAAGGTCCTCCCAAGACCCTGAGCAGGACACGCCATTGGAAGATGGATGGTGATTGTTAAAAGAATACTTCAGTAAATGTTTATGATACATTGGCTTTTATGAGTCCTGCCATCGCTAAAATTTGAAAATGCAGCTTAGCTATACTGTTATGTTTTTAATCCCCTTTACTGTCAACTCAAAGACAGTTAATCACTCCCCTTCCCCTAAATAATCTCATGTAATAATGTTGACAGTCTGTGGTGTAAATGTTCTAATAATATTTATCTTCCTCTAATTTCCTTTTCAGCGTCAGTCATCTCAGTACTGATATCAAGGAAATTCTGAGCCACATATGAAGAAACTGCTACTTCTCAACATTATTGCTTAGGAATCACAAAATACTGACTGGTTTAAGAAGACAGAAAAATATAGTTTGCTGAAGCTGCATTAAACTGAGGATTCTAGTGATCATGTTTCTGCTTGCACTAAAGCAGACAACATAAAATTGTAAATACAGTGGTACCTCGGTTCTTGAAGTTAATCCGTTCCAGACTCCGGATCGAATCCTAAAAAGTTTGAGTTCTGATCAAATTTTCCCATAAGAAATAATGGAGAACCAATTAATTGGTTCCCGGTCCCCAAAATTACACATAAATAGGTTTTTTTACAATTTAAACAGAAAATGAACAGGATAAAACAAGAAGAGCATTTTTTTCTTAATAGCTTCCAAAACGATAAAGATTTTATCCCAACATTACCCCTGTCCTGCCCCGATAGTCCGCTCCTTCCGTGTGCCACGCCCCCTCGTTAACCTTGTGTGGGATCCCCGTGTAATCAGCTGTTTCTGGTTGTTGTCATTAGTCCTCCGTATTAAGTCCACGTTTCAGTTTGTTTCCCCAGTCCGGTCATTGGGTGCGTTTGATTTGCTTACAGCGCTGGCTTAAAGCAATGCATTCTGATCCTGACGCTATGCATTACGGTTAGATGCATTGCAACCTCTGACCCGGCTGCACAAACTGGAACTACCTCCGTGACAACACACCTTTGCCCTTATTGGCTGATGAGTTTAGTTATACGCATGACATTTGTATCCCAGGCAGTTGTTATGCGTAATCTGCTATTTCTCCTGAATATCATGTAAAGCATTGAGAACTGGTTTTCAGTTAATTTACCTGGTAAAATAAAGTTTAAATAGATTACATAAATGCTGTAATAGTACACGTAAGTTAGTGGTTTATTTATTGTTAGTCACTGTAATGTTGTGCTGCTTTATTTGGTTAATCGTCCAGTCTCTGAAGAAGGCATTCAAGTAAGAATTGCATTGTAGTATGACTCATTTCCTGGCGCGTACAATTTATATTCACGGTTCGACTTCTGATATTCAGATTGAGTTCTAGGTCAGACTGATTTGTTCGACTTCAAGAAATTTGAGTTCTAGTGAGTTCAAGAACCGAGATACCACTGTAATCATAAAGCAAGGATAATAGCCTGACGTCAGAATTTAAAATGTTTGTGCAAGAACATTCAGCAGAGTTTATAGTTTGAGAGAAATATTTACTCTGGAAAAAAAACAAACCCATTTTTGCAAGGCAAGAAAAAAAGAATTCTATGTGAGTCTGCAAATACACACATGAAAAATTCCATGCACACAAATAATAATAATAATAATAATAAAAAAAAAATAATAATAAATATGTGATTAGGCACTTCATTCCTGTCCTATGTGTTCATTCTCTGTTTAGCCAGTAGGTGTCGCTGCCCAAGCTGTTCCTTCTGTCTTAGCTCTAAGTCCCTAGTGTGTCACCCTTGCTCCCTGCATAGTTAAATGGGCTGACAACCTGCCAATGTTGGGTTTGAGGCTGCCCTGGAACCAGCTTCACGTGTTTTGTTCGTTTATTGGTTTTCTGTTTTTCCTGGAGTTTATTAGTTATCTTTGCTTCCCTGTTTTGGTTTATCCAATTTGCGTCTGGTTTAATTCTGCTTGTGTTTGGTTTCCGAGTCCTTCCCAGTGTTTACCCTCAGTATTTGAGAACGTTCCCTAGTTCCTTGGTTCATAATTTATTCTACCTGTTGTCCTATGCCTTAAATAATTAATTGATTGGATTGTCCTCACCTGCTCCTCATTGCCCCTAGTGTTGAATAACCACTCCTGTCCCTCGTTAATCATTGTGCTCAGTGTATTTAAGTGCCGGTGCCTTGGTCTGTCATTGCCCCTTTTCGTCACAAAATCGCAAGTGGATTGTCATCTTCTTTATGCGTGTCCCATGCCCCGCTGTAACTTTTATTATTATTATTATTATTATTATTGAGCTGATGCCCTATCCTGGGATATTTCCTACCTTGTGCCAATAGCTTCTGGAATAGGCTCCAGACACCTGCTACCCTGTATGGCACAAGCAGGTATAGAGAGTGGATGGCTGGACAAGTGGATGGTTAACAATAATAATAATTTGGGGACATAGGTTTGGTTTCAATATTGCTAGCACCATCACTACCATCCATATCCTAATAATAATAATCTAACCCAACCCCCCCCTCCTCCCAGCATCATGTTGACTCTGCTTACAGCCTAAAGGGGCCAGGAGTCTAATCAGGACCAGCTGGCTCTTAGTCAACCTTGTGGGTGCAAATCAATCGTCATGGAGACACTGCCGATCAGCTTAGCCTAGTCACTTAGCCCAGCTTTGCCCCCGGCGGGCTCGCAGTATTCGACATCACTGAAAATGTCATGAGTAAAATGCTGTTTCTCCCCTAGCAAACGTTTGGTTGCAAGTCTGGTTCCACAAACGCTTACCTGCTTGAGTTGTGAAGTCTGTTGTCAAGCTGCAGTCACCAAGTTCCTCAGCTTTCAGACTTTAACAGCAAATGGTCACCGGTTAAAGTCATACAGTGCATGTGCTCAATAATGCAATCAACAAAGCACAACTTTCCACATTCAAAGCACCTGCAGGCCTGAAAAGGTGTTTAATATCTGGAATATTTTGTCCACCTCGACTGCAACAGTAGCTTCGGGTATGAGGGGAGTTTTAAACACACAGAGTAATATCGTTTCGAGGTAGGCAAGGCAGCCAAATGGGGCACAATGGAACCTACGCATTTCAGAAAGAGTGCAGGAGATGTGTGAATCATAAGCCAGCAGAGGGAACTTAATTTTATGTCCAGACAGACTATTGTTCATTTGCCAAGGAGGCTCTGCACAGATTACTGGAGGAAAGTCACATTAATCTGTATGAGATAGACCCCTCTCCCCAGTGTATGTGACGAGAAGGGGGAGTTTAGTTTGAATTTGATCCACAGAATTAATCGCATACCTGCAGAAGTGACAAAATACACCTGATATAAATTCATGGACTGAACGAAACATGATTATCCCTTAGCTTTTGTTTATTTTTAGCTCACATTGATTGGATGGTTAGTATTTTCATACTGATTCTATAGAGCGTATGCTTCTGATAGTTTGCGTCAGGAAATTGTAATCTACTTGGTCATGTTTTTACACTATTGTGCCATAAAATACGCAATGCCAAAAGAGAAATATAGCTTGTTATGCAGCATCCAGTGATATTTTCAGGGGCTAAAATGCTCTAGTGACCATGTGGTGGGCATGAACATGAGTGGAATATATCTGTCTTCATCATCCATCCTGCCCATGATGGCCAAGAATGAGATAGGGAGAGTCAAGGTTCCCTTTCCCAAAATGAAATCCGCAAAACTCAGCAGTGGGCCAGTTTACCTTACCATGGCAACCACCCTCAGAGAGCAGGAGCGGGCCCCTCCATCAACGAAGCAATCTGTCGTCTCTAAGAGAGAGCTTTTAAGACCCGGCCTGGCAGTCAGCAATTTATACACACATCTGACAAAAATTACACATCCTTTGTCCACAGCGACTACGATTGCACCAGTAAACTGCCTTAATTGCAGGTTCACTTGGATCATTGTGAATTGCATTCCCTGGAAAAAAAAATCATCTCAGGCTCACTCACATCCTCTGGTGTGAACAGTGTGATCCGATATAAGATCCTTGGAAGCAAGAGTGGAAATTTGTAGAAGGTAGGTATTCGGTCTTCCTTAAGCCTTCCAGTCACTAACGACGGTGGAGTTTAATATAAAAATGCCCACGTAGTGCATAAATGTATATTAATGTGAATTAATACTGTTTTTTATTGGCTGTTACTGTTGTTGCAGTCCTAAAATCACACTAGTACATGTTTTTAGTTTGAATATATACAGTATACACTATTACAGAGGCTGCTGTGTGTTATATTAGCATTGTGAATTTCATGCATTAAAAAATGAGAGGAATGCAATGTTTTCTGGGAGTGATTTCCCCTGGTCGGCTGGACTCAAGGGAAATCAAGGGGACAGTGAGGACATGATCACTGATCCTATGGTCTGCCCCCAGGTCCAGCATTAAATAGGAAACAAATGACAGAAATGTAATCTCAGCCCCCGCAGACACTGAAAAGCCTGGCACTGGCTTTCTGGAGTGCTCCGTGTTTGGAAATGCCACGCTTTAACCGCAAGAAGCATGTGGCCAATGGATTTCCCCCAAAACGTTGGCTACAGGGCCTGGAGACGTCATATCAGATACACAAATAAAGAGAGAATAAGAATAACCTCTGGTTAGACTCCATTGTGGGCACAGTAACTGAATTTCTCGCTTTTTATGTGTTTCCATACCAGCTGATATACATGACTTCTGTGTTTGGGTTTTGTAATTATTAAGGAGATTTTGTAGCACTTGGATTTAAAAAGGATGTAGTTGTAACAAACAAGGGGGCGGTTTCAGGCACCAGGGAAGGAATATAATAATTAGACAGTCAAAGATAAGAAAGCCTGTTTTCAATGATGAAATCCCATAAGTGAAATTTCAGAGCTATTAAAACATACCTGAGTAGGATGCCTGGCCAGTGAGGGGCATCATGCCATCTCTTGGGATAAAAATTTGTTTAGAAAAAAAACCCACGATCATCTGCAAAACAGTAACGTTTTTATAACCTAAAGCAATACAATAAGGAAACATACTCAGAAACTAATCCTTTGATGAACAGCATTTTAGAAAACCATCGTCACGGGTATAATGTTCCATGTGTTGCGTTTGTTTTTTTTGCATTTGCAGTTATTTTATTTTAAAAAAAAAGGTTTCATCTGTTGATAGAAGTATAATGAATGAACTTAGCAAATGAGTGCATAATTATGCAATTTTGCAGTTTACCAAAATGGCTTGTTTACAGTTGACAAAAGCACCTCTTAAGTGGGCCGTTCACCTACTAATAACAGTAATGTTCAGTGCCATCCAGGTGGGGACATTGAGAAGGGCTTTCAGAGTGAGATTTGTACCTGTGACCATGACATCATTTGTGAGGCGGTCTAATCGCATGTATGTATGTATGTATGTTTGTGTGCATGTGTATAACTAAAATATGCTACTAATGATGGCAATATTCAGTGCCATAAGAAATTTACAAGCAAGAAGAGGCCTTTCGGCCCATCACGCTTGTTTGGGGAGAACTTAACTAATAGCTCAGAGTTGTTAAAATCTTATCTTGCTCTGATTTAAAGGAACCTAGCTTGTACTAACAGGGAGACTATTGCGTAGTTTCCTTTCATTACAAAATATGATTCTCCATATTATTCTTCTTTAAGGTTTTGTTACATAGTTTCATATATGCGTGTGCATATAACTACAATATGTTATATAACTTTAAACTATATAACTACAATACAAAATGATTGGCCCCACCCCCATTTAAACAATTAATTCCTCTTATTCCATAGCTGTATGCCGGATCAAATGTCATGCCTGTGTTTATTACATTTACTGAGGGCATTTTCAGCATAGATCATAAAGTCATATGGTGCGCAATGAATAATTTAATAACATTAGAGGTATCTGTGCTTCGTTAGTGATCCTGCTTGCTCAGTGACTCGGTAGGAATGAGAAAAAATTATCACCGAGTGCCATTTGGGTACATTTCTGCCCAGTGACATTAAGTGCATAATCGAAAGTGAACAGGGACAATGTTTCCATTGTGTGGCATTGTTTTGCAATCTGACAATCAATTTCATTTTTTAGCTTTCATCCTGCTTCAATGATGTGTACAATCAAAAAAAAATAGTCTGATTAAATCCATTTGCAAAAAAGTACTCCATTTATACTGTAATTGCATAAATCTACATTCCTTTCATTATAAAATATGATTCTCCATATTATTCTTTTTTAAGGTTTTTCTGTTTTGTTTCTGTATGAAATGAAAGTTGTGTTTGCAAAAGTAGCAACAGAAATATGTTGTTAAATATCATGCAAAACACATAGATGCTATGGTCTGCAGATACATACAGTAATGCAATTACTAAATGTTTTAATAGTGGGCTACTGGGGGGTAAGATGATAGGAATGCTGTCAGTTTTGTAGATTCTCAATATTACATCGATGCCAACCTTCATTTTTGCATGGATTCCAAATATCTGAAAATCTGATATCTGAAAATTCTGGAAGTCAATGAAACCCTAAGGATAGTTTCTAATTCACAAAAATACACATTTCAGCCATGTGGGGGAAATGCTGCTTGGTCCACATTGGATTGCTATTTACAAGAAGCCAAACCGATCAAGACATCCAACTGGAATCATCAAAATCAACCAGCTGGTTTAAAGAATCATGACATCTATTGTAATCCTAGCAATACAAATCATCAAAACGAGAAACTGTCCAGAAAGCGCAATCGCACCATTCGTTATACACATGAAAATTTTTTTTTCACTATTTCCGCAATCAGCTCAAAGTATCTTACACATATTTAAAATAAGGATTTTTAAAAAGTAAATTAAACAAGGAGAAAGGTTCAGAGAGCGTAAGTGCCTCATAAGTGGGTAAAGGGTAAAAGTACTCATTATAGGTGTACAGCTCAGCTCACACCTCAAATTATAGCCTTGCGATGCTCCATTTATGACCAGGAGTTTGTATCTCAGGCACAGATCATGTCCCTCGAGGTGTGATGGAGACGGGCAGGTGGCTGGTGGCATCTTCTGGATTGATAGTTGCTCCTCCATCTATTTCACAATCCTGTGTAGCTTATTGTGTAAAAAAAACACACAGCATGCTTTCCCTTTAAGGTGGATTGCTGGCTATGAGAGACCACTGAGAAAGAAGAACTTTAGATAAAAGTGGGTGTAAAAAATGAAACTTTACAGTGTCTTCTGAGAACTGTCATCATTCTGTAATGAGTCATAACCTGTAGCTCGAGTAGGTCTTTATCACTCATGTTCTCTTGTTTCTATATGAATAAAACATGTATTCAGATGTGACACCATGTCGTAGGAGGGAAATGCAGCAAAAGAGTACTGAAATGGTAATTGTGATATGGTAACAGCAATGCAATAAATTCTGTGTTCTTATACAATTTCAGCTTTTGACTTGGCTTATGACTGAATCCTTGAATTTTCCAAACTCAGCCAGGAAAGCTAGGTTCTGTCTCCACTAGGTTGTCTATAAATAGGGGTCCCTCAAGGTCCAGTATTATGACTTCTCCTTTTTTCAATTTAGAACACCATTAACAAATATGTAGAGGTGATGGATGGATGTTTAGCAAATAAAGTTTGTGAGGTTCTATATAAGAGAAAACCACATTCATCACACCACCAATAATTAGTCAGCTGTTATAAAGTCTCCAGTTGAAATACAGTACTGTGTAAAAATTTTAAAGACATTAATCTGGGTAATAAGAGAATATTTGCTTAGGAAAAAGCACAATTTAACATTAGAATATATGCAAATGATAAAAATATGATAAAAAGTAACAAGAGTATCTCCTGTTCTCAAAAAAGTGCCAGTATCTTTTAAAATGTCTACAAGAACATTGCTTTGTTTTGGAAATTACGACTCAAAGCCATTACAAGTGCGTTAAATTTCCCTGCCAGCTCACTTACTTGACTTCATTAGTTAAATAACTCAGTGAGGTATTGATTAGCTAAACATGGTGCGCTAGTGGTCAGGTCGACAAATATACGGGTGTATTGGATGGTCACAGGAAATACTGTGTTGAAATCTGATTAAATTTGGCAGACATTATATCTCAATTTTACACCAACATGAAGATCATTTATACCTAATTTTCGTTGACTGCATAATGCTTTTTCACAGTACAGTATATGCTGAAAAGTACTGCAGTTCCTGTTGTAAATGAATAAAATTGATTTGAAATATACTTACAAAAGGGTCTGGGGGCCAGGAAAACTGAACCCAAACTTGTCTAACCAGTAATATGTCACAGGTAAAGTCAGTGAGTGACTCAATGTCTGTGAGCGACACCCCTCTCCCTCAAACTTGACAGAGACTAAAATGGCTTATAAGTTTTAGTGAATAGTTACTGTAGTAAAACAGCATTCTTATGACTAACATTACCTTGTAAAATGCAACATGTGCTCCAATAGTTGAGAAACAGCCTTAATGTCTATTTTTCTTCACATAAATTACATTTTTGACTTATATGTTGTGTGAACAATGCAAAGGCCGATGTGAAGAAGAAGATCCGGATGTTTCCAGCAATAACAGAGAGCTAAACGCTGAATCAAGCACAGCAGGGTTTTGGAGAGACCAGCTCTTTTTTTCCACTTGTGTAAGCAATTCCTGTCCAAATGGCCAGCTGGGAAAACACAGGAGCGATGGGTAAGCAGCGGCTGGACATCTCCACTCACTCAATCTTCACGCTGATGCCAGGCCTATTCTCTTTAAGAAGGATAGCCTCATAACTTCAAGGACATTTTAAAACTGACTTGCATCAAACAGAAAGGAATCGTTTGGATTTCATGAAAAAAGCTGATATATGCTATCACTCCGAACTGTGGGTACCAGAGTGAGCATCTGTGGCAAAGATTATTGCATTATACAAAACTCATCTTCATAATTTCTTTTCCCATTGTAGTAAATAACTTCTATATATTGTTTTTGTTGCTTAATTGTTCCCTATTTAGTAATATCAATTTACTAGTCGATAACGAGTCTTTATTAACCATGGCTGTGCATTAGTGGGCCTCATGATTGCTCTTCATTACTGTATAAGTGTGCTCAGCATAAATGTGATTATTTTAGTCTGACATTTCTGTAGGGGGGCAGGGTGGCTCAAAACACCTCACCAGCATGGGACGGGTTTAAATCCCACTTCTGCTGTGTGTTTGTGGGGTTTGTAGGCTTCCTCTGGAGACTCTGATCTAAAAATATCCTTTTAGCCTAATTAAATTGACTATACTGCGTGTGAGTGTACATGTCTTGTACTCTGTGCTATCTAGGATAGGGCCCCTGCCCCTCCCTACCGAAATCCTGATCAGCAGGGTTCAATCCAAGATCAGCAGCAAAAAGATAGAATTTCAACTGTGCCAGCAAATCACAGGAAAAAAGTATTCTTTTTTTTTTTTGATAAAGTCTGCTTCCAGCAACATTAATATTTAAAAAAAAATTGTGGGTTTAAATGTACAACCTTCTTTTATGGAAACCAGAAGCATAAAGTTCTGCTAGTAATTTCTAGGACCAACATTATTTTATGCTATATTGCTGGATACAGCCAAAACATGAAAAGCCAGTACAATCATTGTTGGAGAGGTGCACTTTAGTTCTGTATCAAAAAGCCCTTTCTTAGCTGGTTATAGGAATATTAGGGGCATTTCTTTGATTCTGCATTTTGAATGATTACCGTAAGATGTTTACCGTGCTTGTTTTGTACCATGAAACTAGACTATAGAATTATTTACTTGCCATGAAATTTTCACAGCAGTACTAAAACGCAGCACCTGAAGTATCGGTTTCTCACTGGGAATCCTTTTTCCAGGAATGAATTGTCTTCCGAGGAGAGAATGGGATGAGAGTGTTGCTATGGAAACCGTGAGAGTAGTAAATGTTAAGGGTGTGTTTTTTTTTTCTCCTCTCGAACTTGGTGCCATTAGAGGAGTCACCTGCTGGAAGTAGTATCGCGGTAACAATATCCTGATGCTCCTCGCGAAGAAGGTGGGGATTTGAACAAGTGATCATTGGCACAGGGCTGGCTTTGCAGTATGAGGCTGGGTAGCGTATAGCGAGGGCCAGAGAGGTGGGAGGGAGGGATTGAGAGGAGAGCCCGGGTTCCAGTGGAGTCAAGAGGGAGAAAAAGCTGTAAATGGGGGAAAGTATCGCCTCAGATAGCATCGTGCTAAAATTTAGCCTTAAAGTCATTTAGAAATATATCAAAGTTAACTGTCAATTACCGTTAAATTCTGCAGTTTTTAACATTTTCTATCTGTACACATATTCACACATGTCCATATTTTAATTCTTCTTAAGTGGATATTTATAGTCGGAAAATGATCCATTCGATGAAGGGTCTCTGTAATTTGTTTAATTCTCTGTTATGTGCGAGCTGTATTTTGTCTTGTTTTTGTAACATCTATCAAACATTGCCAGAATTATATGAAAACACTGAAGTGATGTAGCAAGCAAAGCATGTAAGTATTTCAGTTTTGATTGGGATATTGAGTTGAACTAATATTTAACTTCCTTTGAAATGAGGACACTTGGGGGAAGCGTGACAGCGGTATTGAATGGGGGACGGCGACGGCCTCAAACCGACTGATTTCTGGTGGAAATAAATGCGCATTCTGGGCATGTTTATACATGAAGGGACTGGGTGGAGATATGGGGGCTCTCCTATCAGAGCCACAGTCACGCGTGGGCGAGCCGTGTTTGTGTGCCAATTCAACATCTCCAGGAAGACCCCAAGGCCTCACGGCAAATCCCAAACTCAGCATTGCTGTCTGTCCTCAAAGAGAGAGAGAGACAGAAAAAAAACCCTATTGCTCTTCAACTCATGCATCACGCTCAGTTAAGCACATTCAAATCCTCCCTCCTCGGGTCTGCAGAATCGCGAAGACTCTGCCGTTTCCGTGAGTTGCTTAAGCTGAAGCCGGTGGTGAGATTTCTAAAGTTAGGTACTGCCTCCATTCTGGGGGGCTGTTATTTATTTATTTGCACTCGTGTAGGTTAATGAAAATAAAGCACCTATCGCCAAGTGGCACCAGGTTTTCTATGATTTTCTTCGCATTGAAATAAAACCCGCGCAGCATATTGTTTACCAATCAGTTCCTTTAATTTCAAGTTCACTGAAGCCGAAAATGGAAAAAGTACTATGAGGAGAAAAAAAAAATGCACATGGACCGTTCTCATTGTCACAAAGACAATCTAGAAGACAATTTTCTCCCCAGCATATTAGAGAGATGATTTTGAAAGACACGATGTGGACGAGTCGCATGTTTATCTCCCTCTGTCGGGCCTCTCGCCTTCCTGATTGGTTATTGATTTTAATTGGCTTCACGTAAACAGCGCTGCCAGGCCGAGGTCCAAAATGACCTACACATGCGAGATGGCGTATCTGGAATATCCCGGAGTACCTTTGAGGACCCGCATCTCACCAGTGCTGCGATGATGTGAGGGTGGACGTGTCCCTCTGTTCTCGTCAACATCTCACCCTTAGGGGCTCAGCGACTGAGGACCGGATCACCAAATTGTTATGATGTCAGTGTAGGACAAATATATATATATATGGGTCCAGGCTTATCTGTCTGTACAAGGACTCACATTGCTGAGGTCTCCCTCCCTTCTTCCAGCTAGCACGCTTGTCTTGGCCGCAGAGACGGCAGGGAGAGTTCAGTCCTGCTCAGACCTGTAGTATCCGAGCCATGTCGCGTTCTCGAAGGTGACAGTTAGGGGGCGATATTTCTGTTGCTTACATTGCCGCTTCAACACTGAGTGTGTGCGCGGGAGTCGAGCTGCCACCGTGAATACTTCATTTGCGAGCTGCTGTTAATTGGCAATTATGGGATTGCGTTAAGAACCGGCAACTTACCGACTATATAACAAGATCCCTGTTCTATTTACCGGTCTCCATTTCCAGGGGGGGGAACACACAATTCCTATTAACCCTTCCAGGTGATGACTGGAGTGGCAGTGAGCCTCCTGGTATATTAAATATCTTAACATATTATTGAATCATTATCAATATCAGTATGACATCATGAAGTATAAATCATTTTCATTCTACTGTTGAAATGCATCTCTTACGCTGTGCAATGCAAAACATACACTGCAGTGATCCTACAGTTTTAACAGGCCTGTCTAATTATGGCCCCAGAGATCAGAGTCCAGACTGTGAGCTCAGAACAGGAGCAGTTTTGATTGGATCAGAGCGATTAGATGGATCACATGGCCCAGCTCCTGGTTAGAATAAAAACCTCAGGAACAGGTCCCACAGGACCATAACTGAATAGCCCCAGTACATAATATAAAGAGAAAAAAAAGAGTCTCCAAAAATACAAAGGACATGCATTGACAGTGAGCTGAGAGAATTCCCACTGGAAAAATTATATTATTTCTTTTTGGCTATTTTTACTGCACTCATTCACACTACTTTTCCTTATAGAACAATTTTTAAAGTATTCTCACAAAACGGAATCGCTGTAAGAATACTGGCGGATTTTAGGAGCACACCGTATACACAGGGCTCTGCATTCAGACCTCATCACTATAACAGAACCCTTTCATCAGTATCAGACACCCAAGAGGCAGGTCAATGGCACCGATTGACTTTAACTCTTCAAGGCCAACGTACAAGGTGCTCAACGACATGGAAACTGTGGAGACCAGCACAATGCAATAAGAGAACGTGGACCTGGGAGTTCTCGCTAATTAAGGGTTATTTTAAAATCAGACTCTACAAATACAAATTATTTACCAATCATTTCATTGACAATATAACATGTGGTATTTATATAGTCCTACTGCAGGAAATTACCACAAAACTCGCCAAATCGTGACAAAGAAAAATGCACTGTTCTTCATCACAATATAGCATGTTGCTAATTTTTGTTGTTGTTTTTTTTGTTGTTTTTTTGAGGACTAGCTAAGTCAGCAGTAAGCGGTTTCCTCGCTTCCCGCGGAAACGCTGCGGTGTCGCGACATACCGCGTGGCCTGACATCCCTGTCCCCAGAGCGATCTCTCATGCGCGGAAAAGGAACGGAATCTCCCAGCAGGCATCTTCACCCATGTGCAGCGCCCCCCCCCTGCCAGCCCCCCACCCACCCCGCAGTCCTGTCTCCAGGCAAATTTCCTGCAGTTTGACGGCGCTCAGACACGCTCAAAGCTCTACACGGCGGTGAAAAGGGATGGCATTTTGGGAACTCGTTAATCTTAATGTATCCAAACGTAATGCGGCTCCGTCACTGGACTGGCTGGTAGCGGCTCCCAGCTCACGCTGGAGTGTATCAGACGGTGCACTCTGTGCTGGCCGCTTATTCCCTCTGTCACGGTTAATCCCCGAACATAAGAGGACACTGTCACACTGTACAAGGTTCTGCACCACAACCTCAACCTACAGCTTCATCCTGTACCCCCCATAAGCCATGGAAGCCCATTATCTACACGTGAAGATTTTGCGTTTATTATCGAATCATATTATTTGAAGAGATGCATAAGTAGTTAGTAGGTCTCATAAAATCTTATTATGTTTTTAGTGATCTATATGAAAGTCGTTTAACAAATGGTGTTATAGCAGGAAATAGAGATGGTCAGGCAGCTGAAATGATCTGTTTTAGCTCTACGATGAATAGGACTTGAACAGAAACCTCATAAATTGGTCTCAGCCAGGATACTAAAAGTGAACTGACTGAACGTCTGTCTAACTGCCCTGTATTTTAAGAAATCGGAAGAACCGGCATGCAGTTGTGATTTGAGGAAGGTGTTTACTGCACTTTTTAAGGCCTGATTCTGATACGCATATTCTTTGAGGTGATGGGTTTATCTGAAAGTGATGTGCTATTGAGATGGAAAGCAGGGTCAGGCAGTGTCTGGAGTAATAGGGGATAACAGCCTTGTGCAAGGGCATGATAGTGAAGGCAGGTGATGATCCTGGGATGTGAACCAGCAACCTTCTGATCACAGGGACAGTCTTCCTACCAACAGAGCTGCACACATCTCCCAACAAACTAAATACCCTCAGAACAACAACAGTGAACTCAAACAAATAAAGCTATCCAGCTCTTCCCTTATTTATCATAAAAACATAGTGATTCTATCATATGAAAGTGCGAATGGCTGGTGCCGTATGATGGTGTCAATGCTGCCGTTGACTCTGTATCTCGTGTAGATGGTGATTTAACACCATTGTATCACAGAACACAGAATTTCATTTCAGGCTCGCCATGCGACAACATCTGTTGTGCAACTCTATCTGGTTTTGTTCCTCCATATTAACTTTCTCAACCATGTAATTTTAATGCTGACAGATTATAGTTTTTTTTTTCCCCCCTGCCCCAAGTGGTGGGGGCTTCTCTCCGCCTGTCTCACACCTTACTGGAGCCCGTCCCTCCCCTGGCTTCCGGCAGGGCTCAGGGGGTGGGGGCCCTGGCTGCTGCTTTAATTTCCTCGCTCCAGTGCACTTTGATTAACACGCTGCTCCGCGGCTCCCGTCCAAGTCGCCCCCATAGTGAGATCGCAGTCGACATGGTAGGGCTGGGCCCGCCAGGACCGCGATTCGTAAAACCCGCGCTATGGGCCACCAGCGTGATTCACGCCGCTCACTGTATGGCTTGTCAGTAGCCGGGAACCTGCATCGCCCATGTCATCAGTCGCCATCATGACCGTTCATGCCAGTGTTTCTTATTGCGAATACAGATGATCGTCGGCGTTCGTGTGGGCGAAATGTAGGTGAAACAGCAAATTTAATAAAATCCGCCCCATGTTCGCTGTTAGGATATTAAATAGATATGGTATGAGATATGAAGATGGCAGATAGCTATGACAGACCAGGGCTAGTTCTTTCTTTCATTGCGATAAATAAAGGAATAACTTAGAATTCCCATTGTGTGTCTGCAGCTGCTAGTAAATACCCAACGTATGAGAGACCAAGGGTGAAAGATGGTTTCTAGATTTACATTCCAACCTCTTATCCTGAGAAAGCCAAGGCAGCAGAGAGCTTAAAGCAGGGGACCCCCCGTATAAGATAAGTACATACATGCACACTATGGACAATTATAGGACACCCACCTGTTTTTGGACTGTGGGGAGCCAAAATGGAGAGAATGTGCAATCTGCCTACACTCATGGGTGTTCTACTTGCACAGAAAAAATTGATTTGCTCAGAGAGATGACAAATCAATTTATAGAGGAGGTGGGACCAACCAATAGTCCTACTTCCTTTGGTTGCTTGTACCCATCTCCTCTACAATCTGACTGGTTACCTCTGAATCATTTTCCATTCTGCCATGAGAATATTTTTGTTAACCGACAGGGTTTAGGAAAACTAGACTCCCAGCTGAGCCAACATAAAAACTGATATCAACTGGTTTGTGAATTTGAAATCTTACTAGACCTAATCTAATTAGACCTAATCTAATCTAATCTAATATAATCTAATCCTTGGTTTGGTTTAATGCTGGTGGCTGAGGCCATAGCAGAGAATTGCATTTTCATCCCAAGGAACACCTCCCATGTCACAGATGCTGCACTCAGTTTAGGAGGAATGAACTAGTGACCTAGGGGATGTCACCCTCCCAACTCAAGTCATTTCCCACTGCATTGTGGGAGCAATCAGAAGTTTACTCGTGACTATGTACAGCTATATAGTACCATACATGCTGAATAAAACATCTTCTAGTTCCAAACTTTAGTGAATAAGTAAACCTTTTGACTTGTCAACAATAACAATAATTCTTAAAGGATTATCCTATAACGTTATTATATAATAATGGTCATTATAAAAATACATATATGAAGGTGCTAGCAGCTTCTCTTGTCACAGATAATAGCTTGCCCAGGTTCAAAGGTTTGTGATGAATGGTTTTCAGTCCTATTGATATCAGACATGTTAGCATCGGCTAATGCGGGCGACGCGGCAAACGCGTCTAATGCTGCTGATGGGGCTAATATGGCTAACACTACTGATTAGGCTAACATGGCTAATGGTGCTGATGAGGCTAATGCGGCCAATGTTGCTGATCAGGCTAACACGACTGACGCTAACAATGAGGTTAACATGGCTAACATTCATCATGGCTATGCAGTGCTGATGGTGCTAGTGCTGCTGTAAGGCCCTGGCACGTGGCTTCAGTGAAGATAAAAGGTGAATACCGAGCCTTTGGCAGCTCCCACCATACTGAACCTCCACACCTCTGGCTCCCTGCTTCACTGCGCAAGGCCAGATGGCCAGATGCAGCTGGGAGGTGGCAAGGGCTGCCGTAGACCGGAGCCTGAGACTGCAACAAGCCACACCAGTTTATTTACTATTAATTTCCACATCAAAGGATCATTGTCCACAACTATATAATTTAAATATAAATTTAAAAAACAATTTTACTTTACTCTGAAAATAAAGATGCTCAGTATAGTCACTATATCTTATAAACTAACATATATATCTTCACATCATTCCCTTAATAGTTTCTCCAGAGCAAATAACAAAGAATTGACTAAGAGTGTCAGTAACTGACAAATACATGGGTAATAATGGTGAAAATGAATAGTAAATAAAAGGCAAAACAAAATATAGGAAAGGAAACAAAACCCCGGCATTTCATGGAAAGCAAATAAATAAAAAACTCTGGGGGAATCCGAGATCAACTGGTAGCTCAGCTTCTCAGCTCCCGCCCGGTAAGCTGACATTATATAACTCAAAAAGTATTTTACATATTGTGTGCATCATCGAAACTGCAGCTACGTTTAAACAGTCCGAAAAAGCTTGTAGTGGTTACTTTATTGTGAAAACACCGCTTCAAAATGTCATGGCAATGATTATTTTTTCCATTCTTTCCACCTGTACCAAACCAGTGATGCAAGGGAGGATTTATACCTATATATAGAGCTGTGAGCCTGCTTTGGGTAAGCAGATATGGAAAATGGAATATTTTATACACGCATGTGTTGTTCCAACAGTAATGCATTGGACACCTGCATAGGATGGACCCATCGTGACAATCCTGGATGTGCTTTTTTCTGCCCGCTTCCTCCACGCCCATACGACGCCCGGGATGGTGACGGAAGGGAGGTGCGTGTATGAGGGAGCATCTACAGCCTCCCCTGCCTCCTGCCTTCTCCTCCAGCTTGTCAGGGGCCACCAGGAGTCCCTCTGCTGTCTTGGTGACACTGTGACTCGCCCCGGCTCAACCAGCCACTCGCGGGCGAATACTGCCGGGCGAGATGCAGAATCCAGCCGCTTTTTATTCTCAGACAGGCAGCTCAGCTCTCCTTGCCCTGAAGACAAAGGTTCTGACCAGGGCTGTGCAAAGACTTCGTAAGGGGCGGGTGCTTAAAGTGTAAAAAAAAAGCACAACCAAGTACTAATTCACATTAAATAGTTTGGGCAAAACGGGCAGGTGCTAGCACCCCCCCATCTGCATTTACTGCTTAGCCAATAAGAAACAAATAGCGTTCAACCCAACCTCAAAGAACGAGTAACCGGCCGGCTTTTAAAATGTTCCCTCAACAACCAAGTTTTTTTCTTTCAGATTAATGAAAATTGCCGGATCCTAACAGCAGGTCCACGTGTCATTAGGCACTAATATCTGTATTGTCCTATGTCAGCAATAATTAAAAAAAATTAAAAAAAAAAAACACTTGGAGTTCTTTAAAAATAAAAAAAAAAAGGGAAGGCACTTGTGAATTTACCTGCAAAGTATCAAAGCCACTTTGCCCTGAAGAGCAGCACTGAGGCACTGGGCCCATTGACCCTTAAAATTTATTATGTACAAGAGATTTCCATTTGTAAATGAGATAGAGCCATTTTTTCTCCAAATATTCTGAACAAATCTGCAGGCCTTTATTATATATGTACACACACACAAACACATTCACTTAACTGGAATTTAAGTTGATGGTTTTGTACTAAAAAAGATACGAATGTTCAGTTAAAAATATGCTGATTTTGTCTTTTGATGATTCATTAAAACTTGTTACAGGGTGCTGGTCTTCAGAGATTCACATCAAAAGCATAAATACTTAATACTGACTATATTTAAAGTGCTGTTGTTGTACACTGTGCTTCAACAGGGATGCCATTAAAAATCCACTGATCTCTCCGCTCTGAGATAGGAAGAAAACACTCCTGAACGCAGCATGTGGGCAGGAATAGCCTGAACATTTCACCACAGGCCCTTATGCAACGTTAGGTGCTGCCAGTGACTGCCCGATGCAGACGGCTGCCGGCTACGCTCGCTTCCCTGCAGTCAGCACGTCACGGCTGCGCTCGCTTCCCTGCAGTCAGCACGTCACGGCTGCGCTCGCTTCCCTGCAGTCAGCACGCCAGCCCTTCCTCTCCTATCTGTCTCAGTGCTTAGAAGATAGATTAAGATCCAATGTAAAACCACATAGGGGCAGCTACACAGGAAACAGACCGGTGAAATGCTATTCTCTCTCCAAATCCATCCATCCATCAACCTCTCTCCCCATCCATCCATCCATCCTCTCTCCCAATCAATCCATCCATCCATCCATCCACCCATCATCCTCTCTCCCAATCCATCCATCCATCCATCCATCACGGAAGCACAGGACATATAAAGCATACACACACACACACACACACACACACACACATCAAAAATGTGTGCACTGCCCATGCACAAAAGACCAAATGATCTTGCATTCAGCTCCACCATTAGACTGGCAAACTAATTTCAGAAAGACAAAAAGTGCAAGTGAATGAGTATGTGACCTCATCGCAAGATTTCATTTCCCTGTATGACTGCCTAAGCTGAAACCATGAAGTGCTACCCGGCGTCACAGCTTATGCGATGATTCTCAACTGCGGAAACCTTAACCCCACGTGAGATCCCCGTCTTCCACGCCGGGCTCACGTTTTACTCACGGTGCCAGTGCTTAATTGTTCAAATATTTGTGCGGATGGGATGTCGCCCCAAATGTCTTAGGGGGAAATTAGGCATGAGGTCTGAGAGCGAGAGTCCAAATGGATGCACCCTAAACTGGAAATAATCATTCTCCAGACTACACATTTTATGGAGGCACGCACAGGCATGAGGATGGCAACAGCCTCCCACGACATAGCGTGGGACATGAAGACGGGGAAAAGGTGACAGCGCCGGGCCATCGCCGGCGGGTTTCCGAGGGTGGGGGGGGGATCTTCAATTATAAATAAGTACAAAGAAGGTCTTGGGGCCAGGTTATGTCTGCTGCAACTTTCTCAGCTGCAATCAGTCGGTGCTTTACCACCGTGCTGTTTTCACAGGTCCTCAGCTGTGGGCTAAGGAGAAAGCATCGTCACAGGAAGATGGAACAGCTGGGGTGG
>JABFEA020000054.1:2739653-2765662 GCA_019775915.2 Cyphomyrus plagiostoma
GGCAGCGGGACGACCTCATTTTGAGATTCAGAATTCAATGTATTTTTTTCCCCTTGACATCTGCTTTCGTATATGGAGGCGGAGATTGCTTCCTGAAGTCAAACACTGGGCTTCACGCTCATGCACGGGGTGAAATGCCCCAATGATTCCATTGATGGAGATTTAGCGTCTTTCTTCATGATTCCTTACATAAACCCCCATCGAACCTCCTGATCAGGGATCCTGGGATCCCCCACTTACGGTTAAAAAAAACATTGAGACAAAAACACACAAGGGAAATTCTGTCCCCACCCAGTGATTCTGACCATGGTTAGCAGTGAAAACAGACTTGAAGCACGACGTGCTCCACAGGAAGCAGACGGTACCGCATGTAATAGTAAATTTTGCACTTAACTGAAACAAAGACGGGCGTGCAGATGGACATGAGCGTGGTCAGCTGATCTTGGGATCTCCTCCCCAGATCCGCGATTCGTTCATCGGATGGGGACCAGTCTGTGTCCGCTTCAAGAGTTTGGCAGGGTGGGGGTTGCCGGCAAGTCACCCACACATCCAGGCTGAGCAGTCCCCCCCCCACCCCCCCAGGGTGGCATTAAAAAAGATCTTACATCATCTGACCCAGGCTATGCTGAACCTGAAGGGACAGCTAATCGAAAGGTAAGTAATAAACAAGCGAGACTCGTCATGTCCGACATTTGCCTCTAAGCGGCCATGACGGCGTCGATAGCCAAACTGCTCCAGATGACAGCATGGTAGCAAAGACACACCAGGAGGCTCCGTTGATGGGTTATGTAGAAGGAAAAAAATGACATCTGATGTGCAAATTTACACACCACACTTTGGTGTGTGTGTGGGTCTCCCTGCTTAGTTTACCTGTTTATTGCCACTGAAATTCATCTGAACAACAAATTTACAGAATGCTAACTTAAAAGTATTCCAAAGAGCTTCACAAAAATACTGATAATTCGATGACCATACATGCGTGGTGAGAGTGAACATATCCCTGTTTAAATTCTCCTCCCTATCATGTCTCCAGAGGGTGCCTCTGTCCCCGACACTCTTCTTGATGTTCCTGGCTGCCTAGTGTCGCATCTTCTTGTGAAGCTGTCAACTCCTACTCCGAGGACAGCAAACTAGTGGATAGCAAGGGTCGGGGGGTGGGGGGGGGGTAGGTTTTTAGTTCGTTGCCTGCTCCTACATTTTTAGGGCTAAAATATTCTCCTTCAGTTTCCCGCTGCCTCCCGTCAGGGCATATGATTCAGAGGCACAGAAATGTATACCAAAAATGTCATTATGCATCTGTCACGCAGGGGACAGGGCTGAGGGAGTTCTTTAGGGTGACGCCACCACCTGGGAGGAATTCATTTACGCAGAGGCTCCAAACACATAAAAAAAGAAAAGAAAAAGGTTTTAAAAAAGAAGTCAGACGAGCCTCCGTTGCAGATTCTCACTGAAAGTGAAATTTTCCGCTTCTTGAATTCAGAGAATCTTAAAACTGTGTTGTCTTTAACAGAAAAACGCAACAATATTGAGATTCATTCATCCTCTATACTGCTTGTCCTACACAGAGTCTCAGGGGTCCAGAGCCTAAAAGCTACTGGCGAAAGTCAGGGAACAAGCCAGGGCTAAGGTATCAATCCATCGCAGGGCAGACACACAACATTCACATGCACCCCTATGGGCAATTTGGTAACTCTGATTCATCTTAGCGTGTTTCTGGGCTGGGGGGGGGTCCTCATAAAACGCAATAATGCTGGCCCACCATATACCATCGCATTTGGGGTGGGATGCAAGCTTTTTTCCGCTGGGGGGGCTGAGTGACTACGCTGGGGCCTGGTACCACACCTGGCAGGGTGCCGCTATAGAAGAGGCCGTACGTAACTCCGGGAGCGGTGTGAGTCACTGGAGCACGGCCTGGGAACCTAAGAGAACCGGCACAGCGCGGAAGGTGACAGGTGACAATTCCGGTGATCCCTGTTCCTGGATACCATCATCCACCACGGCCGCGCAGCACAGCAGGGACCAAGCCGGGCACCCCAGCGTACGGCTCACCTCGCCTTGACAAGACCGGGGGGGGGGGGCATCCCGCGGAGTCGTCGTTCCTTGACTGCCTGGCTGTGGCGGCACCTGGAAAATTCCCCTGGAATAACGACCCAATTTGTAAGTTGTTCCGGATGAACGGTGTCAGCAAGGCAGTGATATAACTTTGTGCTGCACCCCCGGATGTCACCGGGGGCCTTTACGGCTTCCCAGCGGCAATAGATAGCTATAGTGGGTGTAGATGATCTGAGCTCAAACACATGGTGGTGAGGGGTGGGATTACCGTGTGCCATCAGTTGCTGGCTGGCTCGACCAATCAGGAACAAGTACCGATCAGCGACAGACGCCATTTGCTCAAAGTAAATCATACAGCAGACATAAGCCCCACCCACAGTGACCTCTCTCCTTTCTACACTTGGAGGCCGAAAACACACAATATATGAGTTTTTCCACGTCATTTCAGCCTGAAGCGTGATCTCCCCTCGGAAGCCCACAATATCCCTCTCCGAGACCGTTTGTACCGGAGACACAAGGTAGTGGTTATGTCAGTTCATGGGGAAGTATATGATGAAGGTTTCTGTAGAGTATTAACTGGCGGCGCGCCAAAGTGAGCAGTCACATTATAGCCACTCAGAATGGCTTTGACTGACACTTCACACCACCACGAATTAAGAAATACCCAAATACTCATGCTACCCGACACACCATTTTACTGCAATAAGAATCGCGTAACCCACAATTGGCGGCCTTCCGTAGGCTGATAAATCTGAAGTGCCAATCCAACCAAGGCGGAGAGTATGTTACGGCTGCTCACATGCAACGTGCATGGGGCTTCCGATTTCCAGCTGTTTGGACGTGATTTAGTTTGATGGGAACCTGACATACTGGACATATTGCAGTGGCGTCGTAAAATGCTGGATTGAATACTAAACAAGCCAAAAAAGGCAGCTGTGCAGCAGTAGTTTTACTTTAAATATCCCAGGAAGGTCTGCGACTCAAGTCATGTAGATCAACCGCAGCCCAGCTGGTCACAGTTTACGCGGAAATGACGACAAGCATTGCGTTCATTTCCCTTCAACTCATTTATTGGTGAACTGAACATGAAAAAAAAGCACAATGCATCCAAACACAAAGTAAACACGTACATCCCTTTAAATACTAAAAAGATATGCTCTATTACAACAGCTGTTGACAGAGTCGTACTGTACAACCTTAAATAAGTAGAGATTAAGAGACTGACTAGCAGGTAGACCAGCTAGATATCCCCTTCAGCCCTGATGTGGTCTGTGAGGACTTTTGTGGGAAGGAATGGTAGAGACGCTGTCGTGGCGATTCCAAACTGAGGAGGGGGTGGGGTGGGAGGGCGGTGAAATTCACTGGCAAAAACCTGTTTGTACAAAACTAAATTCCCGTAGCTAAAAATCAAATAAGAAATGACTGAATTGAGTGGGAGGGGGGCTCGGTGTATATGTCGAGCGTGAAATTAGGTGTGCGTTATGTTGTCCTTTTCGAAGATGTTGGATGCCCCCCCCATGGTAAATAAAGCGATATGCGTAACCTTTCATAGATGATTGCTTTATGCATTTTCTATGTATTAACATATATTCAGAACTGCAGCTTATATACACATATATATTATCTATATGTAAATTAAATCTATTATAGCAGGAGGAAAAAACCCACTGACCATAAACAAAAAAAAAAAAAAATACGTCAGTCCTTTGGACAAGTCAAGTACGTCAACTCAAGTGTAAACTAATGAACCAAAATTAGGCAACATTCAGAAAAAATCAAGACTTACAGCTTCAAAGTAAACAAAATCACTCCTGTAAAGTTACTGAAATAAATATTAAGTAGGACATATTTACATAGGTCAATAACAACAACCCTTCAAACTTAATTCTTTTAACCTCCAAAAATGTCTTCTGCTGTCATCTTGTTCAAACCAAGTAAAAACCTTTTTTGTACTTTTTTCTTTTTAAATAGAAAACAAACCGCAACAGAGAGTGTCATTCAACACTGAGCTTCTATGAATTCCATCGGAAGATCTGAATTTGTTTTTAAACCCCTCGAGCCTCTCACATTTTTTTTTTTTAAATTTTCCCTCCGCTGGTAATATGAGCTTCTGGAGAGACTGGCCTTGTGTTTGATTCGTGGGTGAGCTGCGTGCCACGTAATAACAAAGATGACCCAAAGAAATTAAACTGACACCAATTAACCAACATCCAATAAGTTTTAGAATGTCAATAGAAAGATCAAAAGATACCTTAACGCTCATAATGCTCTCCAGAAATTTCAACCACTGTAAAGTTCCTGGTGAAGTTCCAAAGCTTGCAATGTGTTATATGAAGATATTTCTCAAAGTATCCATGTCAAAATATTTGTTCCAGGTCCGGTAAAAAGTTTCTCCAAATTGTTCTTTTTATAAAAATAGATGCTTCTTTAAACCCACATCAAAGAGGTTCCTAGCTCTTTGGCAAGGTACTGCTTTAAGAAAAAATGTCTCCTGTAGTCATACAATAAGCAACAACATGTGGCCAACCGATAATCCAACTAATAACTCAACAAAGCAGTTAGCTGTTAAAGAAAGATATGCTAAACGGTACTGATTGAGCACTCTACTTCTGAGGCAAAACGCACCCAAGACAAATGGACAAAGGAGAGGAGGAAAAAAGAAAAGCCAGCATATGTCTTAAGGACTTTTAGGGGGGGGGGGGGGGGGAAACCCAAAAGCAAAATACGAGAGAAAAGAAAGTTCCTTCTTTAAACGTTTCAAAGCAACATGACAAGTTAAAAATAAATAGCCTGCTATTTGCTCAACTCAAAAAAAAAAAAAAAAACCAAACCACACACACTGGACACTAAACATCAATTTTTTTTTTTTTTTAACTTAAATGACATACAAAGAGACTTTTACTGTATAAATTCCCCCCTTTATCGCTCGTAGCATTTTGCAAAGACATCAAGCTTTGTGCGTTTTGTTAGTCTTAAAGGAGACCTGCAGCACTCTGTCCCCCAGGCGGTATCCGTTAAGGCTGGCGATGGCCATGGCCGCCTCGTCATAGTTTGTCATGGAGACGAATCCGAAGCCCTTGCACTTGTTGGTGTTGAAGTCGCGGATGACCTTCACGTTGGTCACGGCGCCGAATGGTCCGAACATCTGCCACAGGATGCTCTCGTCCGCGTCCGGGGCCAGGTTGTAAACAAAGATGCACCAGCCGGCCCCCGCGTGGCCTGGGATATTGATGCCGGCCAGACTGGTGACCCCGTCAATGGCCATCGGAGAGAACCTGCTACAAAACAACAATCCATGTCTGGTGACAGAGTCACACACAAAAGGCTCCTTTAAAGCATAAGTTAGATAAGGGGGGTGAGTATTACAGCAGGGTTCTTGGACCCAGTCCTCAGGGACCACCAGACAGTCCACACTTTGGGTCCATCCAAGTTCCCAAAACACCTGTAACGAGGTATTCGGTGTTCTTGATTGGCTCATAGCAGTTTTACGTACACAAAAACGATTGTGGAGATAAACTAGATTGTAGAGGAGGAGGGTCCAAGCAGCTAGAGGAGACATCTGATTGGTTTGACATCTGAACAAGATCTTATTGGTTCTCTCTGAACCAATCATTTTTCGTTCTACCCTCAGTACATTTCTGTGCAAGTAAATCTCCCGTGAGTTCTTGTTCAGCTAGGAGATGTGAGGGAGCAAAAAAAGGGGACCGTCTGATGGTTCCACCGACAAGCTAATAAAAGACAACTGGACACTCTGAATACCACACCCAGTCCTATTTAAACAGAAGCATTTCAGCGGGGACGTTCCTCTGGAGCACCATATTTCGTGGTTGGAGGGAGAACACGGTACATTTTTTTTGGAAGATAAAAGTGCCAGGATGTTACAAAAAAAAAAAAAAAAAAAAAAGAATTAAAAATCTGCATCTCTCCCCAGATTTTTTTTGAGCAGCAACATACGCCCGCACCAGTAATCCCCGAGAAGGTTCCGGTACACCCTCCTGTCACCGAGCGCGCATCATGCGTCAGGCGCTTATGCCCAGGTTATTCTTACCAGGGAAACTTCAGCCCCCACCCCCTAACCCCACCCATCCCTATAACGGTTCAACAGAAAGCTTCCACATTCCAGCAACTACAGGAAACCATTACAGATCCCCAGAAACCCAGACTGGTGTCGGATTCCCAGTATGCAGCAACCACAGATTTAAGGGCTAAATAAGAGACAAAATTTACCTTTTTACTCCATAAGCCATGTTCAGAAGATTGTCCAACCTAAAAATGATTAAGTAATTAGTTCAAGTCTCACGTTAAGATGGACCGTTCCAAGCAGAAATCTATAATCCATATTTACTGCTTTAACGATAGGATAAACAAAACTGAAAAATGTCTGAACGGTAGCAAAAAAAAAAAAAAAAAAAAAAAAAAAAATTTACTGCGTGATATACTTCACCTTGAAAACCGGAATAATGTTCAGGCACAGGAATACGATACATGGAAACTATTTACCGGAATCGCTGAGCCTGTTGTGCCAGGGGCCCAGGGTACCTCCGACTGGGGGACTGGTACAGCTGGGAGAGCAGGGCCTGGCTAGTCTTCTGGCTGGGGTTGTTGGCGAACTTCACCGTTATGGGCTCGGTGGCTCCCGGCGGCTTCTGGCCATTCAGGCCCTTGATGGCCTCCTCTGCTTCTGCCCTCCGGTCGAAACGGATGAATCCGACGCCTCTGGAAACACCTGGCAGGGACAGCGGCGCGGTGCGCGATCTGCTCAGTGACGCGCGCTAAAACGGAGCGCGCGCTTCTCTCAGCCGTACCACAGGAGCCGCCGTCGCTGACTGACCCACCCTGCATCAATCCACACGAACGTCCCTCCTCCTACTCTACCGCCAAACCTCCAAGAATACCAGGAACGTGAAGATCGTACTTGTGGTCTTGGCAAGAACGGGCTAGCTAACTTGCTTCCCAAGAACTAACTTGGGGCACAATGAATCATGGGATTGCGCTCATTTATCCAGGATGCAACCAATGTGTCTATGATATGTGGGTTGGAGCACATATGGGAATTTTTAGCGTCCTCCCTACTTTACTTCTTGATTATTATAATTAGTCTTCGGCAATGGAAGACGACGTAAAATGGGTACACAAGTAGGGTTGAGCATGCATATTGAGACACACCAAGTCTTCCAGGAATGAAATCCACCCCCTCCTAAACTCTTACCAGTAACTTGGTCCACCAGAATGCGGGAGGTAATGATGCGTCCATACTGGGAGAAGAGCTGCTCTAGCTCCTTCTGAGTCATGGTTTTTGGCAGCCCGCTGACATACAGATTTGCATCTCTGATGGAGGCAGAGCTTGGACGGGCGTATGAAACCTGAAAAGCAATTAACGCAGACGCTCAAGCACGAGAAACGCACGCTTCCAACGACCCTGCGCCACATTACCGGGAAAGAAGCCCTCCCCCCCCCCCAAAAAAAAATACACCACTCAAGGATCTCAACTGTTCAAAGCATGGTTCAGCTTCGCCATGAATTAAATATATGACATTGCACTAGGGCATGTATCTACAGTTTCAATAGCTATTGATTAGAGGTAAGCAGTGGAAATGTTCAGCTAACATGGTTCCTAAAATTACTTTCCACCATACACATCGTACAATCATCACACTGTTGGTGAAGATATATAAGCTATTAGTTTATTTATACATTCCATCTTGGACACAGAGCTATAGGTTCCTGGCCATTAGTGACACTGCCTGTTCTAGCTACACAACGCAGATGGATTTATCATAGTGTCGTTGCGGCTTCACGCTGACCTTTTCAGCACCCCACGGACAGTATCCGTGATATTTAACTTGCTTTAATTAAACCACCGAATGGGACAGCCACCCCCAGACCACATCATTACGGCAGAGAAAGCAGCAGAGGTAAAACCAGTGGTGTCACTAAACCATCAGTCTCACTGGGTTTCATGACTGTCCACTGGGAGGATAAAACAGCCCCCCCAGCCGTGATCCTTGGTAAAGAGAAAGAATCGTTTTGCACGGGAAAAACTTCCGGAATCTAAACACCCAAGTCATTAAAAACCTGTTCAAATTATGACTGAATTAAAAGACCACCTTTCAAGAGTGGTAGTTCTGAGGCTAGGGATCTGTGCCAGCAACTGGAAGGTTGCTGGTTCAAATCCCATGAATGCCCAGAGTAATTTTACTCCATTGGGCCCTTGAGCAAGGCCATTAACCTGCAATTGCTTCATCCTGTTAATCTACATCCAGCCCCGCAAGCAGGTCCTGAAACAGGGAATAATTTGGGGGCTGGTGGCAGGATTGGCACTTCAGCCACTGCAAAAAAAAAAAAATCTCACACTGGTGCATTCAGACTAGTGTGGTACTGAGGTATCACCCACCAGACAGCTTCTCACCCCTGAGGTGGTTTGTCATGTGATGGGTGTGGCAACACATTGTATCAGTGTGTGCTCCTTACTACCCCCCCCTCCTTCTCTGTATGCCGCAGCCTGTTAAATGCTGAACTATGACGGCACTATCCAATACCTTTAAAGGCTCCGTCTTCTCACAGGGAACAGAAATGTCACAGGTCATGGAGCACAGTTCCAGACATAGCCTATAGGGGGCACCGTTTAGAACACCTTTAATTTCCATGAGTCTCACCTTAATCGTCTTTGTCTGAAGTCTCAAGCCATTTAATGTGTTGATGGCTTTTTCTGCATCCTTCGGGTCCATGTAATTCACAAATCCATAACCCAAGCTTTGTCCTGCAACAGGGGGAAGAGAGAACATGATCTAAACATGAAGGTTCATGCATTCTAAACCCACTCGATACAGAGAAGAGCCAGATCGTTGTGTTATTGATTTCACCCAACGCCAAATCACTTGCACTGCAGTAAGCGCTGTAGAAGCAGCCTTTCAAACCTGCACAGAAGGTGAAACCTGCAAGGTTCAGCATGCAGGGAGGTGGGGGTGTCTAATTTTGAACACTGCTTAACAAAGCAGAATGAGGCTGTGTGTGTTAAGAGGATGCCACGTCTGCAAATGTAGAATAGCTTCCAGAAAACTAGTGAGCTCCCAAGGAGAACATCAAGCACGTGAAAACAGATGTTCTCTGGTTTTCAAAATGAAGCCAGGAACCCAGAATACTGGGAACTGCATCTAAAAACCATGCACATCATGTAAAAAGACTCAAACATTCCTAAGGCACCAGGCCTTGGAAATATCTTAATTGTTTCATTAACCTTGAGTTAGTAGGTCACCGAAAATCATCTAAACACAATCCAAAATAAAGAATATTGCCTGTGTTTAAGCATACGTACATTTGGCAATAATGTAGCCCTTCAAATTAATGCACAACATAGGTCGCAAAAATGTATAAAAAGCAAGAAACAAGCAACCCCCTTCGTAAAAAAGGTTTGATCAACGAAATAATCACGGTCTGAAACAGTTAAAGGCATTTCCCGCAGAGTAAATGACACTTTCTGGATCACAGACCCATGGGATGAAAGCCAGACCCTTTGCCCTCAGCTCCAGCGGCAATATAGAGCGGAACTGGTTTAAGGCGAGAGTGCCCTGCGACCACAAAGCGGGAGCTGAACAATAGTCTCACCTTATGGAATATGCCATTCTGGAAAAATCCCTGGCATTTGCAGGCTGCTTCCATATCTTATCGAGGTGTGTGTGTGTGTGTGGGTGGGGCACAAAATGTTCCCCAGCTTAAAAACAAGCTCCAGCATAAACTCAGGAGTTTTCTACAAGGTCATTAATAACCAGCGGATGCTGGATGAACCTCCTCTGACGTCACCAGGGATTGCTGAGGGAGAATAGATCTTTTACTGTGGCGCCATAATGTTGATCCCTGTATATGAATTACGGTTAGCCAATTATATGTTTTGCATCTGTGATTGACAGGAGAGGGGCACTCCTTGGCCCAATCAGCTGAGGACAGGATCCCAGTAGCCCCGCCCCTGTTCACACTCCCTGCCAGTTCCAGCATGTATATCAGCTACTAGCAAGCGGACGATACCAGTACTCAGGCACTCCGGTCGTAACGGCAAGCTGATTTATAGGGTTAGCGACCGGCCATGCGCCTTTCCTGCTTACATAACTGGATCCAGTGGGACTCTTACTGGGACCAGAGTGAGCAAAGTTTTAGTTGAAGTTCCACTTTGACAGGGAAGCACTTTCCAGGCCGGGTCAAAGGTCACAGCGGGAAGTCCATCCCAAACCCGCGGATGTGCAAACGCATCAGAAACGGAGCTATGGAAGGGTGCCGGTCAGGTGTGACGGGCTGCTGAGAGCCTTGTCTGTGCCAGCTGGCCGTTCGCCCATGCCAACCCTATCAGCGGTTTAAAGCCACTCGCCCTCCGGAACAGAAAAACAAGGCCAAGAACCAACAAACATCTGATACGCTGTTCTCCGCCACAGAAGGGTGCTGGTCAGGTGTGACGGGCTGCTGAGAGCCTTGTCTATGCCAGCTGGCCGCTCGCCCATGCCAACCCATCAGCAGTTTAAAGCCACTCACCCTCCAGAACAGAAAAACAAGGCCAAGAACCAAAAAAAAAAAAAAAATCATCTGATACGCTCTTCTCCGCCACACACACACACATTCTGGGCAATACAGCCCAGAACACATACTCTGACAGCTGAACAAACCAATCCACATAGATTAAATCAGGCACAAATTCACAAATCATATCTTCACATCGACCCTTATAGGCTGAGGATATGCAGGACAGTCTGCAGAAGACTGACCTCAACATACGATACCTTTTATATGCACGCGGTAAGACCAAATCTGACAACTGTACCTATTTAAGTGGAATGTTTTTAACTACTAAACTACATTCCAGAACATAAAATGCTGGCAGTGACATCTGAACTGCAGTTATAACGTCGAACAGTAGGAGGGGCCAGAGAGTTCCCGAGGCGATGGAATGTTTCGTTTTTACATTACAGAGCGCCGTCATTCAGGCTCAGCTCAGGGGAACATGGGTTCTCAGAAGACACACTTACACCACTGCATGAAAAGGAACACCAAAGATTGCTCGCGGACATTGGGTAACAACACTGGCCAGACTGACTGCTTCTACACGCCGTTTCCTTCCAACAGAGATACGTAAAGACACATGAAACCTTAAAAATTAATTAACCTGAGGGAGAAACCTCAACTGCTTAGAAATTAAAAGAAAAACACTGAACATACAACATTCAGTGAAATATTAAACGGAGAGAGAAAAAAAAATGTCAAAGCTAAGCCCTCTTCATCTGCGGGCCCAAAGAAACCACACAAGAATCAAACCCATGCACTCTGCCATTTCATAAAGCGTAACCATTTCGCCAAAAGCTCCAAACCTTAGCACCAGGTACCACAAAGGCTAAACCGCATTTTACAGGCTTTCAGTTCTGTGACGGATATCTCAGCACCCAGCAACATCTTTCATAAGGCACCTCAATCCAGCAAGAAATGAGAGAAACGGATACATTACCTGTTATTTTGTCTCGTACTAACTTACAGGATTCGATTTCCCCAATGCTACCAAACAGGCTTTTCAACTCCTCCTGGGTCATATTCTGAGGCAAATAGTTGACTATCAGGTTAGTTTTACTGTCGTCCAAGTTTCCCGATTCTACAGGGGATGAGCAGTTGTTTGACACTGAGGTGGGACCGTTGGTCGTGTTGTTACAAGTCTGTCCATTGGACAGCTGCGTTTCCATGGCAGCAATAACCTGCTAAAAAGACAGAAAAAAAAAGGACGGGGGGGGTGTCAATACTGAATATACACCGACCCATCCAGCAATTACATAGTTAAAAAAGGATGCTCTTCTGTAAATTATACAATTCACAGGCTTTCATGAGGTCTGCGTCAAGATCTCAGGGAGGTGCAGATGATGTCCATACAGGTCCTGCCCAACATACAGTCTTATAACTGAGGTCGCATGTGGAGGCGGTAGGGTGCATGTAGTGCATTTCACATGCATGTATTTCTTATAAAATGTACGGTGATGCAGGCCCATAATGGATGCCCCACCAAAGGGGGGTCCGGCCCCTCAGTTTCAGGTCAAGGCCCCCCCCCCAAAAAAAAAAAAAAAAAAAAAAAAACATGCACAAAACAGATTTCAATCTAAAGATTTTACATCAGAGAGTTCAATGTCTGGCACAATCAAAACCGTACTGATATACTACAACTGTACACTAGAGGAGAGGTGGGGAAGGCCGGGAATGAAATGCAGTGAGAGCACGGAAGCCGCCTTACAGCTTTTGCCAGGCCGTCGGAGTACAGTGGCGCTGCTGAGCGGAAGCGTGACTGTAGCATCAATACTCCGATCACTAACTGAGCTTTCATGCTAAGGATGTGCAGGTTGTAGCCATCATTGCAAAATGATTAACTAATCGGTTCAAAAAGTGTTAGCCTTTACTTCCCTGTTGTTTTAAGGTGTCAGTTTACAAAAAAAAAAAATAAAAAATTATATATATGCACATTATCTAAAATATTCACATGCTGACACACTGCCAGGTACCAGGGCTATGAAAATGGCAGTTAACAGCACTGGTCATATTTTCTGCCAGAAATTCAATCATTTACCACAACATACATGTCATACCGCATTTTCAAACAACAAATTATGTGCAATGTCTGATGATTTCTATTAAAATCGCTGAAAACAGGACAATGTCTTCTGCATACAATGGCAAGCCTAGAATGTACTGTAAAATGCTTCCATTTCTCCCATCCGATTCATGCCAATTGTGCAGAAAAAGTAGCAAATTGTTAGGATTATATCCAAGATATGGCTGAATGACACCTCTGAGACGGAGTATAATGGAGACCTGGGGGGAAGCACACAGGAATCAGAATGATGATGTGGTTTAGTTTACACTTTATGGGACACCTTGCGGAGGCCTCAAGCAAGCTTCCACCTCACAACATCCGGCCTTTTTAAACTGGATCGACAGTCACTTGTCCGTGCCCAATTCAAACCGTGGTATGCTTTAGAACACCAGCAACTGGGAATGTCGGGAAGAGGAACCTGATGAGCTCATTACAAATTGGGGATGTACAGGAAGGTGCGGCCCAGGGGGTCATACGCTATGACTATGACAGGAAGTTCGCCGGTTCAAATCCCAGGATTGGCAGACTGGTGCCACCGTTGGGCCCCTGAGCGAGGCCCTTAACCCTCCCCCCAGGGCCCCAGAGACTGGCTGGCCCCTGCTTCCAACTGGACACCACTTTGGATTAAAAAAAATAAGTGTCTACTATACTGAAGAAAAGAAAAAAGAAAACTCGAGCACACAGGCAACCATGACAAGACGATCCCATCGAAGTTGGATACGATTGAAGAAAGGCATCCTTCTTTAAGTACGGCAGCTAGACCACATTACAAAAACACGACTCCTCAACTGGCAGAGGCAACATTTACAGTTAGACCAGAGCGATGAACTCTATGTACTGAAGGAATCGTGCAGGTGCCAGTATCGTGTGTCTGACGTGGCCCAGACACAAGAGTGTATTTACATCCAAAAGGGGGGGTGTGGGGGGGGGGGGGGAAATAGAATAAATCCCACAGACCCCAGTCCACGGCTCAGCTGCCCACGAACCACTTCTAAGCAGAGAGGCCACATCGCACAGTCTGACTGCCATGTTAGTTGATGTCTGCAATATGGACACAGAAAAAGCACCGCATGTTAGATTGACAAGAAACACACAGTCAGCATTCCCTTAGTCCCTGTGCACAGATCACCCACGCAAACCAGTCACTCTAGGTCAAGAGGCCTGATAGGGGTGTACGTTACTGCCCCCTACGGGCCACAGGGTCCAATGGCAACCCAGCACTTAATTGTATAAAATTATTAATGCGAGCTTTAGAAGAATAAGGTCACCCGGCTTTTGTGGAATACATCCCCCCACCCCCACAGAAAGTAATTTTTACCAGCAACGCCCAAGTGATTTAAAAAAAAAAATCTTCTTTTGGAGTGGGAAAAAAAAACAAAGTGTTTGGGCTGGGAGAATAAAAATCAGGCAGATAATTATAAGGCAAGACCAGACTCGTCTGGATGGAATGGCGAGCGGCTGAAGATCGCCAATTCACACGCATAGATTGAATGATCAAACTGCTTTAAAACAGGATAAAATTAACCTTATTTATAAAAAAAAAAAATCCACAATAGCTATCGACTCAAAATACAATGGCTGGAGACACTTTTGAATAAATGTGTGATTTCGGTCGTGCGCGCGGCGGCTGGCATGTCGCCCAATGTGTCGCCTTACCCCTCACACTCTAGTATTATAAAGCATATGTACGAGATCTTTACCGCAATGTTAGTACCAGTTTTGGCTGAATTTGACATCTCGGGAAGTAACCCGATGCCCACATAGCATGACTATGTAAACTGGATTCCATCCCAACGTAACCTTTGGGTATGGAGAGAACAGCTGAACGGCAAAGCAAACATCTACGCACCATGACTCAGATGAAATCACTGGCTAAAAACGCATTAGACCAACTTCGAATAGTTGAATAGGAACCGGGAGTTGGATAAAACACCCTTTCAAATGCCTCCTTTTTAGGCCGAATATACCATTATCTTTCAAACAGTCACACTTTCCCAGGTGCATGACCTGGCACACTGTATCTGCAGGGCAGCCCGATAGAGCGTGCAGTCGATCTGCCTATATACGTAGAGACCTAATGCATAGTTAGTGCTACTTTGGTCAGACTTGCGACCATTTTAAACTGCACTGACACAGTCAACTTTTAGGCTCTGCACAGTGTACCTACCACCTGCATTACATAATGGGATTATTTTTGAACACCGTTGGCATTCGACATGCCTGCCCTCTTTTGGGACTGTACAACAGAACAGGTACCCAGATAGACACTAAAATGCACAGAGCGACAGAACATGACTCCTGTGTTTTAAATCAGGCAATTTGGACCAGTGCAAAAGCCATACTTATATGCTCGATGATCATATAACAACCTGGCTAAGCCAGATCGGTCCACGTTGCAGCGAATAGTGCCAAAATGGAATTTCTACAACCACAACTAAGAAAAATTCGAGGTTAAAAAAAAAAAAAAAAAAAAAAAAAAAAAAAAACCCTTCCAGTGACAGATGTTAATTCATGTTAAATCCTATTTAAACAAAGATGCCAAACCAGGATGTAACTTTTCCAAAGGCACCACGGGCATCTTGGGCAAAGCATTGCATAAGCCTTCTGAAGTCATCACAGATGTGAGATCCTGTGTAAAATTAGATCTTCAGCCTGAGCTTCTCAGAGATGGTTCTTTTGAGAAGAACCAAACTTCAGAGATGAGAACTGAAGAAGAAAAAAAAAAAAAAACCTCACCACAAACTCCAGGCTGAGTGGGAGACTGCATCTGACTCAATGTGCATTCCTCTAATGGAAATGGCTAACCACCATGCAGAAAATTAACACTGACAAGCGATGGAAAAAGATTCTCTCGCCAGGCTCACATCTTACCAATGAATAGGATGTGTGTCTATCCCAAGAAAGTGATTTAACCACACAAAATAGCGTAAAACATAAGAAGTGGTCACTCAGCAAAGGTTCATTTCAGTCTGCGTTTCACACATATACGTCCTACAGCTAGCATACGGGTGCTGTCCGACAAAAAACATGTACATCTAATTTAACCGCTGCGACTTACTATAGCTTGAATGCACCAATCTACTGATCAATCATAAGACGGTTTTATTAAATCATCTATTTAACTACTATTTACGTTGTATGCTGGTTAACATTTTTATTCATATGGCCGTTTGTATGATAAGTTATATACAGTACAAGTTAACATTTGTAACTAGATAGCTAGCGAATATCGTTAATAGAGTTTAGTTTGCATCTTGTCCACAATCAATCCATGAAAGTCATTTTAAAACATTCACTGACTGCTGGGTAACGAGGTTTATATCTGCCAGTGGTGCCTCAATACATTGTCTTGGGTTTATTTTGTAAAGTAGTTTAAGAAAATGTGTTTCACGCAAAGATGAACATTTTCCCCAATCAGACAGTGACGGTACACGTGTGGAAACTGTCACTTACTTTAAAGAAAAGGGTTTAGCTCTCTTTTCCCCTCTCACTAAACACCACCACAGAGAGGCTTGCCCTGCGTCATTAACGGGAATATCCATATTTCCTAGGAGGCAGCTTGACAGGTTATGGGTGTAGATACACACATGCAAACTCCACAGCACTTCTGAAGAAGCAAATACCCATTAAGTACAGATGGGTTTCAGTTGATCAGGTCACCCCACTCTTAGTCCCATGTTGTACTGATGCAGAAGACTCTAGGCCAGGGGGGACCAATCTTATCCGCAGAGGGCCGGTGTGTATGCAGGTTTTTGGTATAACCTTTAGGTCAGCTGTTCAAACCCAGGTATGAGGACTCTTCAGCCAATCAGGCCCCTAATCTAAATTACGGAGTAGTAGCAAACATCTTTTGGGATAATTATAGCGGCATTGGGCAATCTTAAGCGTAACACACAAGTAAACAAAAGGATTATAAATGAGCAACTAGGCCTAAATGGCTTGATTTATTCAGGTAATAATTCAAACTGTTTTTACATCAATGATCTATAAAAGTCCCCCCCCCGCCAGGTACACGTTCAGGGCAACCATAATGGTCGAAATTGGGTATATTTAATTATGGCCCCTGCGCTATCAGATTGCCCGATGTAGATGTTCCTTTTTATTACCCGCAGATGAAAAACATGCCTGTTAAACTATTACAGGGTGATTAAAACGCTAAAGGATGGCTGAAGAGCAGCTGGGGCCCACTGTGGACCAGGAGCGGGCCTCATCACCAGGAGGAACAGCACCAAAAACGGCATGAACAGTTAGACGGAATTTCACAAGCAGAATGAAGGTGACATGGGGCTGCCAGCAAAAAAAAAAAAAAAGATAAATAAATAATCTCTCAAAAGAACACCGGATCAGTACCGGACCAATTAGATGGACAAGCAGCCAGTTGGAGAGGCCCCCCAAGGGCCACAATGCTCAAATATAGTGGTGCTGTGGGCTCTGCTCTCTCACAGAAGGGACCCCACGGATTACGGCTGCCTTCAGAGGCAGAGATGAGAGATCGAACAACAATGAAAAGCGGACCGGACCCAGAGCAGCAAATCGCTTTGTTCAGACGATTCCACTCGCGTTCGATGGAAGCGGCGCCACTGATGTCTCGAACAGAAGAACTACCCCTCGGGGTCGTCCAATTTGTGATGCGACTCCAAAGATAGACACCCCTGCCAGACGAAGAGACGAGATTCGTTTTGCCGTTTACGGTGGGGAGAGGCGCCGGAGCCGCGCACATCCTGACCAACGTTCGCCCAGCACTCGAGGTGCAGTCGGCCCTTTAAATATCCTAAAATATCCAAGAAATGGATTCTCAGATTTGTGTCTATAAGAACTAAAATAAGACCCCGCAAGATGGGCTCTCATTTCAGGGATCCGAGAGCCAGAGGAGACCACAGTACCTCTGCAAACACGGCCTACTTTCAATTCAAAAAACAAATGAACCACTGTGCAGTGGCCTACTTCCATACCGCTATGAGGCACTAATTCTTATTAGGAGATAAACACTTGAAAAAAAGCCTGGCGACCCCAACAAGTCGCCCAGCCTCCTAAGCGGCATGGGCATCTGCGGTCGGCGCCCCCCCCCTTTGTTGTTGGCATTTCTGTGTCACTACCTCCCTGGAGCAAAAAAGAAAAAAAAAAAGGTGGGGAAGTGTGTGTGTGTGTGTGTGGGGGGGGGGTCTTCTAGCAGGTTTTTTTTTTTTTTATCATCATCATCTGCCGAAGCTGTCTACCTTCTCTGTTTCACTTGGACGGGCAGATCCCTGGCTGAAGCCCGTCAGCCAGCTGCTTGCGGTTCGGCGCCGTCGGGAAAGGCGACCAATTCGAAGGGGCGGCTTAGCCCCCCCCCAACCTGGCAACCCCACCGCCCAAGACTGCTTCGCAGAGATGGGGAGCTTCACCAACAGGCTGGGCATGTTGAGAAAAGCCGGATCTGTCTGTCGGCACCGTTCTATCGGCCGCAGTGTTTTTAGAGCCACACGACGCGGCAGGTGTGCCGTGAAATAAAAGAATCAGATTACACTGGGCCTTACAGCGAGGGCTTGAGGAAGTCTGCACCACAGGCAGGAACGTACCCAGGTAGCGCCGCATAAATCATTCAGATAAACTAAAACCTATTCCAAACTGTAGACACCACAGAAGGTCTGGAGGAATTTAACAACCAGGGCGCTCGAGGCTCCGCCCTAGACAGCGAGTTCACCAGGAACAGGTGTCCCACACAAACTTTACTCAGCCCAAGGGTGAGTAGTAAATATGTGGACCATGCTAGTGCAAAAATAATTAGGATACTTGTGGTTTGTGCTAGTAAAGGTATGTACATATAAAAGGTACATAAAGCAACCCAAAGACCCCTAATCTGATTGGATTTGTGAAAACCTTGGTCTACTATTAGATACTATATTAGATACTTCTTTAGATGAAAGCAGAGACTGAGGTCAGAGCACAGAGTTAACCATTTATTAGGGCCCTGGAGCAGTTCAGGGTTGAGTCATTCGGTTAATGGAAAAAAGCATTTTTTTTATTATAAATGCAGGGAAATATTGTTTAACAAAAGTATAGATATAGAAAGAAGTCAAAAAGTACCAGATTCAAATCTGATAAAACAGTATGAAATTATCACAGCCCTGGGAGAAGCACTCATTCTGAAGGAGAATGACAAATGGAGAAGACATGAAACTGTACAAGCTGCGGTGCTGGCCCACCTCCTTTAGAGATCTGGAGAAGGCCCCTAACGGCGCGGGAAGGCGTTCTTCCAGACCTGCGATACTGCCCACGTAGAGCCTCATCGATATGCTGCCTGAGAGAACCGAGCCGCGTCTCGCGCATCTCCGCAGGAAAGTTCCCTCACGTCTGCTCTCGACAGGGGAGCGAAAAGGGACAGAAGCAGGCCCCCCCCAAAAAAAGACACCTCTACCGCAGCGAGTACGGGGGCTTACGGTCCTTAAGTGAACCTACATGGTTCTACCCCTCCTCCCCTCACACTGTAGAGCCCAGAGTGCTTTGGTTCCGTTTGGTTCATGGTTCACAGAGATGACACAAGGCAACAGCAGCACATCAATTCAGCTCATGTGATACGTGTTAGGGTGCAGTTTGCCTTTGTGGAGTTCTAGGCACTTCCAGGAACCTGTCCAAATGTGTTCAGGATGGTGACAGATTTTTCTAAAAGTGTTGTTTCGAAAGGATGACGGCAAGGCACATTTTTATGAATACGTACAGCACACGTACGCGCTCTTAAGACTATTTGTCTTGCACATCCGCAGTGCACAATGTGCCTTGCCTGGCACGTGTGTTTATCACGTTGTGTTCCCTCGCTGCTATCGTGCATTAGCATCTCCCCCAACCCCAGCTTCTACGACTTTCTGCACTTCGCCTTTCTGGAGACTTGCCACGCATTAACGCATCATCTTGCCCTGTCGAGCGCACCTGAGAACCGCATAGGGCAACGGTGACATGGCTGTGGGAAGGCATTAAGGTGATGGGCGCACCGGTAAACAGCCGTTAAAACTCCACGTGTTGTCAGGAATTTCTCAAGCTTAGCAGGAAAGAGAAATGTACTGAGTACGGAAATGTACTGCGTACGATTTGCATTTAAGTGACCAGTTATACCGCATTGCAGGTCCCATTAAGCCAGGCCTCAAGCACTGGAACCAGCTAATGAACCGAAATTCTCTGTATACAGGAGGGAAATGAAAGTTTACAAGCAGAAGTGCGGCTCGTTGGGCCCACAGCACAGCGCCACTCATTTACGCGATCCCACATGCAGCACACACTAGCTCCCATCCTTAACGGTTAGGGACAGTCCATAAAGAGACACCTCCGTGCTCGAAGCGCCACTGTGATTTCGCCGTATTAAAGGGCACCTGTCTGAACTCCCCCCAGTCTCCAGTGACAGGTGGAGTAAGGCAATTTAAAAAGTTCACGTTTAGAGAAACGGCGCACGGCCCAGTTCTGGCAGCCAATCAGAGGCTGGAGACGCTCTCGGCGCCACAGCGCCCCCGTGAGGATCCCACACAGTCACGGACAAGAGGCTAAAGAGAACGGCGGCTGCATAATTCACAGCCTCTAGGAGCAGCAGGGGCCTGGTCGCTCTGTCAGCGCCTCTCCTTCAGGGGAGATATTTCCATCTAGCCAGATGGCGAAAGCCGGTGTGGGAGACGCTGACGAGTCACTGAGTTTAACGCTAGAAATCGCTGCCCAGTTATGCAGCCGGAAAAAACACAAAACCACGGACAACTGCTAACAATCTGCGCGTTCTTCGCGAGCATATTGTCACAAAACAAACACGCACGCACGCCATTTGCCCGTCTTGCTCCCACTGCACCAGCACGGTAAATACGAAAGACTTGTCAGCTGCCTTAAAGAGCTCGGCACATACACTTCAGAACCTCAGGCCCAGGATGAACCCAATCCGCACCCCGAGACGGTTTCTACACCCCCAACAGAGGCAAGACCTTTACAGACAGTCTTAAGCTTACATCAAGCAAAAGGAGTGATAATTTACGGGGTGCATCTGATCTGGAAAATCATTAAGGTGCCACCCCCCAAAGTCCCACAACATGGGCCAGGTACTCCCCCTGCTAAATTTTACTGATAGAATCCCTCAGCACAACTAGCCCAGAGTTGCATACCAGAACAATTTCACACACCTAGTGTTTACATTGGGCTTATCCACAGCTATGATAGGTGTTTTTTCTGAATCAACAGGCCACACATGAACAGGCATGTAGAGATTGCACTCCTGTAATGATGCATTTAGATCTTCCTTGACCTACACAACAGCAAATCCATCAGTTACTGTACCTCAATCCTCAGCAGTTTTAAGTAAAAGCTCATTAAATGATACCTGGGTTGATATGATGTTGCATTGCGGTGCTAACGATCCTTAAAGACATTCAAGCGCTTCTGAGTGATGCTTAGCAAGAAGACAGAATTACATTAACTGCGGCGATGGTTCAGAGACACCCGCATCTCCAAGGGCTTTAGTACATACAGTGTTTGCCAGAGACCGTTGGTTGAGTTCGGTGCTAAGGGCCCAGCTTCAAAGGGCTGCGAGAGGCGAGGCCTCCAATAGTTTTAAAATTTCAGCACCAAATGCCACAGATATGGCACATATTAGGACGGTAAAAAACATTCACAGTCATGGTTTGAGTTAACGTCTCTATTCCCCATATGACCAATTATGGTTTATGGCATTTTCCCCTCCTTTAGAGGATAAGAAAAAAGAGTCACTGGTCTCTTACATTCACGAGGAATGCCTTTAACACACCTTCAAATTAGCGATTGTCCTTCAACACAGGGCGAGAAACAGTATTATGCTACAGTGCTGACGCATAATGGAAATACTTAAACGGGCAGCGACGAGCGCACTAAGCACAGGTAGCCAAAGAGACCTGGAGGATATGGTAATAGCGTTTATCACTACCTCCAAATTCAGTCAAAAAAATCAGTACTGCAACTAGTCCTTTGGCGGCAGCAGCGATAGGGCCGCGGGCTGTGAACGCCGGTCACACGTACGCTTCCCGGACACTGAAGAGGTGTTAGCGGTCAATTGCCTGGGTCAGAAGCAGTCAGAAGCCAAACGCAGGAAATGTGAGAAACAACCTTAAACTCTCTCCAGCCTTTCGGTACCACATATTTTTCAAAAAAATATATTTATACATAACCGACGTCCCCCGCAAAATAAAAGGCCTGCCATTTTCAATCATAAACTGCTATAGGTAAATTGTTAATAACGCCGCCAATCATCTGCACAGACATTTTTGATCCAAAATACAGACTGGATTCACAGACTGCAAAAGGGGATCAGTTCTTCACTTCCCACCGTGTCTGTGCACAGGCCTAAGCGCGGTGAAGGTTTCATACAGCCTAAAAAAAATACGTCAAATTGACAAACTGGATCCATGGTGCGTAATAATGGGCTGCGAGCTTCATTTGATGTCAGAACCGGCGTCATTGTGTGTTAATTTCCTCTCCAACTGTTTAGCAACAAAACACGGTGTCAACGGATTAAAAGCCCTTGAGGCGATGTGTTACTTAAAACAAGCGGTGTTAAGGAAAACTTTACCGCCCATTTAAACGACACACTGACGGGTGAGAAATATTCACTTAGGCCGCTACTTTTTTAATCACTTATTTCAGATTAACCCTAATTTCCCACGCCACAAACACATGTGCCGGTAATTTATTCAGGCACAGATTAAACCTTTATCGCAGTTACATTAACCAGTATTAGAAATTTAGAAAGCCCAGGTTACTACAAATTACCAAAGAAAACACCAGACTGCCAGCTTGCCTATATCACCTATAATCGCATTAGCTGTAAAGAAGCAGCCCATAGACCCCCAATACTCAAACCGCCTGTATCATATTAGTACCTAGATATTTTTAAAAATCACGCATCTTTCTAATACAAGTGCCGTCCATCGGGTGTTAAGTGGCGGCCCCGTTCACGGCGCTTGCATGCCGCACCCATGGTCGGCTCCCCCCTCCCCGGAACCCTGCATAAAGAAGCGGGCATTAACTTTGCAGGAGTAATTAGCGAAAATTTGGTTTTTAATCGAGTGGTAAAGACAGGGACAGCGTGTGGACGCCTCGCCGACTATCCTGCATGCGAACGTCTTGCGGGTGAACCTTTAGTTATGATGCAGGAGCTGCACGTCGGTTGCACCATGTGTATTTATCTACGCGAACTTCTCCGTTAGTTAATGGACCCTGGGGCGTTTATTTTCTACGTACCTTCACTCCTACGATAAGTTGCTCAGTAATAACTGTAAGGGAGCCGCACTATGCCGAGCGCCCCGTCGCCCGTCTTCATTGCAGACTTACGGAGGTGGAAGGAAGGAGCAAGCGGCGGGAAATTAGCGCACCGACGCTACATTAGTAATGACTAATTAAGACAATCGGGCTTCAATATAGCAATCAAGCCCAGAGTATCTGTGCTGGGTGCGGGATCGGAAGCGTTCGATCCAGATGTAGATATACCAGGAGCAAAGGGTCTGTACTACGGATTAACTTACAACGAGGAATAAATATGGCCAAGTGCCTCACCGGTGTCCGTATAATCACCATACAGCCATTAATGCAAGAGTTTAATCAGCCAGGGGCTGGGAAACGTGGCTCAGAGTCTCGATCAGCACCTATACGGCAGTAGACGTGGGGATTCGAAGCAGGGCCATACGCATTGCGCTACGTAACATATAGGGGCTGCGATATTTAAGTGTCCTGAATGATTAAGACGTCAAACGTGGCTCTGATGTTTGTCATTAAAAGGTGCTCATAAGAAAACGTTATCGAGAGCTAAGCAGTACAGAGATCACGCAGAAATAAATCCGCAACGCCACTTCTCTGGTCACCCCACATGTGCAGGTAGCATGATCAGCCATTGGAATCACTACATTAATTGTGACTGAGGCTACGGCGTGTTCACCGGGACACCGCTGTTCATTCTGCGTGCACCGCTTTCAGATCGGCTCGCCCATGACACGTCTGGCCAGGTAGAGTTAAGAGTCGGCTCCGTGCATTCTTGCATCTCTCCAAAAATGAAATGCACAAAGGAAAAAACGCAGACTCTTAGTAATATATATTATATCTGTACGAAGAAGCCCTGCGATCTACATCTGTCACACCACTGATACAATGTAACCTTATGGATGATGGAGCAACCGACGCATATGCGCACTGCATGCAGCGTTACTTCTGCATTCCAACTTCAATCAAGTGTCATTCAAACACCCGAAGAAACAAAATACGAAGAACTACAGAATTAAACACTGGCTGCAATATTAGTTACGATCCCGTTGTCAAGTAAACATATCGCTACAATTTAGACGTAATGGCAATGAACAAGTAAACCAATGACCTGGCCACCTAAATGTCAGCATCACAACAAATTTCTTTAAGAAGAAACTTTAAAAACGCCTTACCGTCTCTAATGAAAGTTAAGGATGTCCTTAGTGTTAGCCAAATATAGCACTCTTTCAACAAATACACATTCAAATAATAAGCAGCATAAAAAAGCAAAATTACTTGGATAAAAAATTCGAACACAAATGAACACAATTCATTAAATAAAATATTTATTAAAAATAAAAACAAATGGGACAGACGCACATATAAATTAACAACACATAACAAAACCGAATAAATAAAAGGACTGAAAATCTAAAAGAAGCGACTTCTGCCTCTATAGGTTCGCTACCAAAACAAGCGACATCACTGACTGAAAGAAGGCTAAGTAAGAAAGAGGGTGTCTTTAAAGGGAAGGTGGTCCCGTCCGTATATATATATATATATATATAGAGCCGTATCACAGCAGCGATATACCTCTCCGCCCTATGTTGCGCAGCAGTCCTTCAATATACATTACAGCGCAAGTACGCGGAAGTATACCCTAGTAATAGTACTTTCTAGCGCTTTGCATTGGACGCTTTCACCCAATTGGCTGTAATCCGTCTCCTTGCCACGCCCCCTTCGGCAACGTCGGCATGCTATTGGTCCATTTTTGTTACTCGCGGACGCCTTTAAGTATTCCACTCAAAAGTGTCAAACGCAACTATTAAAAGCAGGGAAGCGTGCTATTTTTGGTGCGTCAGAATTCTTTAATCGCGTAATGGTGCTGTCTTTCTATTACCAGGAGTATAAGAAAACTAATTTTTGTTTACTTTTTTATTGTAATACGGAGGCTGGTTTAATTCCAGTGATTTGGAACAAAATTAAAGCAAGCTATTGGAACAGACGTGGATTTTTACTAAACTTTCAATTAACAACATCTATTTTACTTATCGCACGACATACAAAAAATAACTGATTTCCGTCTTTCACTCATGGATGTCGTTGGTAGCAGCGTGCGGTTAAGTAGATCTCTTATTATTTTGTTAATACTGATTGAAATAATAATGATTAATAATCGGTTCCTAGTTCAGTGGCGCACGAAGCATAACGAAACGATTAAATAACGATGACAGTGTGTAACAAGTATTTATTCGATGTAGTTTTAAATATCTGCGTACCTGTTTCTTTTTCTCCAAAAAAAAGTATGTTTATTTGCACAAGTAGACCTAAATTATTTATTGCATTCAAGTTATGTAATTATAAAGTTGCATCGCATCATATATTGCTTATAATACTGTCTGGAGCCAAATGTCCACACCATTTAAGACGTTTGCTCTGTATGCTTCTAACGGTATTTAGCACAAAAATGATTATTTTCTGGGCAAAATAACGGTTTCAAACGACCCATGAAAGTTCAAGGAGTCAAAGTTGCTTTGTTGCTATATGGTTTAATTTGGATGTGATGAGATAGGGAACTTAAAGATTACTGTTTCTTCCCATTAATTTAATATGGTTTATTAATTTCATACTGTTTACCATAATAATACTTTACTGAACACCATTGTATATTATACTATAGGTGAAGATAATGAAATTAAATACATATAAGTTATCCAGCATATAATAAAAAAGTGTTTGTGGGCTCATATACTTTGCATTCAATAAATTTGTCAAGCTGACATAACCCCGGCATTAGCAAACTCTTGTTTACGTTTTCTTTACCATCGCTTTACAAGTTGTTTTCAGTCATTGCTTGTTTTCTGAGAGTTGGCTTCATGTTTGGTTGGACTCAATTCGCTTATTGACCTGACCTGACAAGATGTTTTTTCTTTCACTCAGACAGTGAACTACCCAGCATGTTGGCAGTTTGTTCTGTGTAGGCAAGATATTTCCGTGCGCTACTGAAGAGACACCTAGCTGCAGCCATTATCGATTAACTTCTTCAATAAATATCAGTTAGCTTGTTTGGGGGGGGGGGGGGGGGGGGGGTTTCAGACAGTGACTCCCCAACTTCCCATGTACATGAGCCTGAGAA
>JABFEA020000054.1:2765762-2779315 GCA_019775915.2 Cyphomyrus plagiostoma
CCCCCCCCCCCCCCCCCCCCCCCCCCCCCCCCCCCCCCCCCCCCCCCCCCCCCCCCCCCCCCCCCCACTGGACCTCTGAATGTGGATTTCCTTTTCTGTGCACCTTTTCATCTTCTCATTCTTCCTGTAAATCTCGATATCATTGCCAAACTGTCCTGGCCCAATCCCATTGCCACCAGCCTGTTTTAAATGGCCATTTCTATGTTTGGTGATGATAAGGTTCAAGGTTCAAGGCAACTGATAAGCAGTTCTTACTTTGCAATCATAATTTTGCTGGCAAAATCCAGTTTGGTTTTCTTCTTCCTGCTGGGTACTAGGTTACCGTTGTTGGTTGTTAAGGGCACCGGTGGTCTACGGCTGTGTCGTTGTGCCAAATTTTGATGACACTTCTTCTGATTGAAAATGTTCTGCATCCAAATTGCAAGCATACTTTTTCCCTCTGCATGTTTATGCCCCTCATTTGTAATGGCCAGATGCAGAGGTTCAAATGAGTACCACGTACAGCTTGCTCCATTGTCTGCAATAAGCTCCACCAAAACAGCCGTGGAGAGCACGGGAAGTCTTTCTAAAATGGAGATATCTACATGCATTATAATGAAGGGGGAAAGTGATTTGATGTCATTGTTGACACACCATGTCACACAGTGCACAACAAAGAAATGTGTCCTATGCATTTAACCCTAATGTCACAGCAGGGGGCAGCTAATTTAGCTCCCAGAGAGCAGTTTCTTGCTCAGGGATTCAAACCAGCAATCTTTTAATTGCAAATGCATGTCTCTAACCATTAGGCCACCACATATAGCTTTTCCATAAGTGCTGCCATATTTTTTGTCAGGAGTATGAATAAATATGTCAAAACTCTAAGGCTTTTTCGGGAAAGTTTTCCATGTTGTTTTAATGTTGCTGTTAGTTGCTTTTAAAAATACTATAATGCAAAAGGTTTATTTAAACTTATATTTTTTCACGCCTTATTTGCCATACAGGATAGAGCTGAAAATAAAGAAGTGAATTAAAAGAAGTAATTGCACATCTAGGACTGGGCACTTGAAATCTGTGCATGCTGAGCTTTTTGGGTCTCTGATCCAATGTGGACTGTTGGACCAGGCCCCTGTCAATCACTGGATCCTAGATAAACATGATCAAGCAGGAAAAAGAAGCAGGATGCAGTCGTGTGGATGACCAGCAAACGATGGGGCTGTGGGCCATTAGTGTGATGGTTACTCACTGTTACTGGGACCCCTGTGCTCTACAATTCCACATTCTAAACACATTACGTCTGTCTATGTGTTTACATGCTTTCGCATTAATTTCAGCATGTCTGTGTTTTTTTTTTACTGCTTAAATCACCTAAAATCTAATGTCAGATTTTGAATTTCACTGAAATACATTTCATATCCGTAAGGATACTGAGTAGAAAATACAGATGCTTCCCGGGTTAGGATGGTTCGTGTTACGGTATTTTGACTTTCCGATCGATAAATATTTTTCACTTTCAGTACATTATTCGATAAATTCTATGAGATATTCAACATTTTTTTATAAAATGCTGTTAATGCTAAGCATGTTTGAGGTAGGTTAGGTTAGGCCATGATGTTCATTAGGTTAGGTGTACTGTATTAAAATGCTTTTTCATCCTACGATAGGTTTATAGGAATAGGAACCTTTTTGAAACCGAGAGCTACTTCATGGGTACTGAGCCATATGAAGGGCGACCAATTTGATACACTCTTCTTAAATAACTCAGTTTACCTTTAGTTATATATTGTTATTAATGCTACTCATCTATGTGAAGGCACTGATCACTTTTATGATTTTATCAACAATGACTTAAGGTGGGAAGCAGTTATTATCAGTATTCATCTTTGAACTAGTTTACCTAAACTTATCTAAATTTCATAAATAATAAACAGGTTTTAAATGCTTTTTAAAGATATTGTCATTTTCAAATCTATATAAATGCAAATGTGATTAAAGAAGAATAGCAACAGGATAAAATTAAATTTTAGACATTGCTCACTGGTGAGTTGTGCTATTTTTAGAACAGGTCTGTGGGCAACTCATGTGGCCCTTGGGGGCACCCTGGTGCCCATGGGCATCACGTTGGTGACCCCTACTGTAAATCATTAATCCTGTTAAAGTAACATAATCTTTTTTTTTTTACTCACTCAATAAAGATAAAAGTAGCTGAAATAAAAATATATGCACAGTTTTCTAAAAGCTGTTAGGATTGCCAGTTAGCAATGAACTGGGCAAAAATAGCCAAATCTGCTCTCAGCAGACAAGACAAACAAGACAAAATATCAATTATCCATGTCATGGACTATTGGTCCTGCCCTCAGGTACAGAGTAAGAGTTGTTGGCAATATCATTATATTCCTTTGCAGTAGTCTTGCTTAAATGTCCTCATTAAACAATAGCAGTATTTCAAAACCACTTCTGAAGTCAGGGAGCAGGTGCAGCGATGTCAAGGATCGATTTAGTTGTCTGCAGGTGAAATAAAGAATCAGAATTGCTTCCACCCTCTTTGGAAAGTCCCCATAGCACAAGAAGATTAGAAAAAAAGAATCTTTTGACAACAATGAAAGGCATCAATAGGCTCCATTGTTCCTATTGCCCTTTTGTCTGTTTTATTTTCCTCAATTTCAAGTGGCAAAACAGTTTTTTTCTTTTCTGTCAAAAAGAATGAATAGTAGTGCTCGTAGTGAGAACTCTGTAGTCAAAATCCCGCTGGCTTGTATTTCTGTTTTACCAAAGCTTCTAAAAAAAGTATTGCTTTTTTCTTGATTATTTAATAGAAGCTATTGCTTGCTATTTGGCCTAAAGATTTAACTGTAAAACATCCCTCTTCCATCTCTTGAGTTGCGACGGGCTTAACTCTGCCTCCGAGCCGTGTTTTGGAAAGCAAATCGCACAAAAATCAATAACAATTTAAGAGGAAAAATCTGAAGATATCGATGTTTTGAGTCCATCAATACTAGCCAATGCAATTAGTCAAAGACAAAAATATGGGGAAATTGTCAATTAATCTTCACTCTTCCCAAATAACCATTACTGAAGGACATTACAGTTTTTTTTCAAGTTGCTGTTACTGCATGTGATCCAGCTACGAGTAATTATGGGGACAAATGAGAAAGACCATAAACGTGATTAAAATAAAAAAAAAATATTGACAACCACAAAAACAAATGACATATTTACAGGCAGATAAGTCATGTTGCTTGCCTTGTGTTATTCTGCATTATACTTCCGAAGCAGGGTTAGATATTAGAGCAAATGTCTGCTGAAATGGGTTAATATATTTATTTAATTTAACAGTATAATTTGTGAGGCTTTAGTTTAATTTAGTTGGATGTAAAATAAATCATTTCAAATGGCCACATTGTTTAAAGCCAAAATCTCAGAAAAAGATTCTCTTTTGCACTGAATTTGTGCATAATGACAAAAGGACATCCCTACTAATAGATTTTCAAAAAGTGTCACCTCACAGCGTGCAAATCCTCGATAACAGATCAGGCCACAGTTGAGCTACAGAAGTTGGTCACATGACCATTCTCGCTCCATTTTGGCAAAACTGAAGTCCTGCGTACAGCTTTCTGTTCAGATGCCCAGTCGTTTGCACCTCCTACTCAAACCTGCTTCTAATCTACACCTTCCTGAAAGTGCCGGCATCTCATAATTCACATAGAGGTCGCATGACTCTTGCATGTTATAAGTTATATAAGGCATAGGGTGGGAATCTCAGACCTAACAAATAAGTGTGTACCTGGTGCTGGGGTTTTCTCAGTCTAATTTAGCCTTTCAGCATCACTTGGTTTCAAGAAACAAAAATTGTACTGATACATGTTTTTTTTTTGTATAGAATCTTTGTTTTATTTTTTTTTCTTTTCCCATTTAATTTTTTAATTGTCTGGTAGTCTTGGGTCTCGTGGCCTCCTTTGGATTATTTATTTATTTATTGATTGTTACGATTCTGAGCCAGACCATAATGATGGTAGAGAAAATAATACACACGGTATTAGAATAAAACACAAGGACTGGAGGTTGACTGAAACTATGCGGGTCAAAGTCGAGGGTAATAGTAGCTGCTACAGTACATTATAAATATGACAGAATAAATAACTAAGAAAAATATATAATTGAAAAATATATAAACTGTATACAATAACATAACACATTATTTAAAACAGTATATATTTTAATCTTATTTATATAATATATATCATTTAAAAGTAATAAATAAGTACGTGTGGAGATTGTTAGAGTAGCCCTTATGCCAATAATAATATAAAAGATCACAGATATGGCAAGGACAGCAGTAGAAAGTAGGGCCTCACTGCATGAAGGCCTCATTGGAAGGTCATTTTGCAGAGAAGTTCCGCCTTCCGGGCAGTGCGAGCAAGCTGATTGGTCTGAGTGTCATGCTTCCTGATTGGGTCTATGACTCTGCCTATAAACTATACTGCCAGAATGGATAGCACCCAGAAAACAACCATCTAGCACATCTTACAATAGGCGCGGCGTTCCTTTTTTCTGCGACATTCACCCTGACGCCAAGCAAAACACTAATGTGGACGTCCAAAAAGCTGCACTTTGTCCAATCGGACTGTAATGCAATTATAAAACCAGTGCTGTTTAATGAATTCAAGGACCTTTTCAATCAAAGTCTGCCATTTTGACAGAAATGTCAAATGGTGCTATAACTGATCTGCGTTATTCTCTGCCATCGTAACGGCACGGCTGCTCATGCACTCCAAGCTCCTTTGACTATACCATGGTGACTGAGATCGTCATTGTGCACTATGCTAATGTTACATATTGATGTATATTTCACTTGAAACAACTGTGACAAAAAGCAGTGTGTGAAACAAAGAATAATTGGTAGCACATGAACTGCACCTTCATAATGCCTTTACAATGCATTCGTAGAACATTCAGCAAGTATACCTTAACATACCTTAACATTTTCAATATACATCAATAACAAACAGTATACGATTATACGATTGCAATGTTTGTTATTATCATATTATGTTTGTGAATGTTCTATGAATACACTATGAAGGTGCACTGGAGGTTTTATGAATGCATTCTAAAGGCATTTTGTAGGGTGAAGTTCATGTAAATTTACAGAATATTCTCTAACCAATCCAAAAGTGCTATTGTTCAGTATATGGTTCCAGTTAGTTAGGAGTGATTATAAAAGTATTTAATTGTACTGTTATGTCTATTTATTTTTCATAGGCTGAATAAAAATATGGAGTGATTGCTTTCTGACCTGGGGTTTGAAAACCATATTACCTGTGAATAACCAATCTCTCCTGCATTTTTTGCATGCCTTCCACACAAGCTGATAAATTGTTTTGTTGCTATAAAGTCATTCATTAAGTGCAGATTCGCAGCTTACTCACAGAGGGTAAAGGTTTCTCAAAACAAATGGAACACAATATCCATTTGCATGCCATATCTCACAAAATCAAAGAAAAGCAACATTTGCATTTGAAAGTCACTCACATTTGGTAGCAGACCTTGCCGCCTCAGCTAAAGCAAAGGCCAGGAATGCCCAGAAGGAAATAAAATGCTTCACCAGTCTCTTTGAGGGCTGATTAATCAATTTTTACTTTTAAGGTCAATTTTGATAGCACTCGTACATTTTTAATAAGCGAGCATAATAGGAGTGACAAATAGCAAAAGTGAGATCTCTGCGAGCCACAGTAAGTCAACTGATGATTTCTTCATTTGTATTTTTACTTTTTACTTTGGTAACACTTTACATTAACTATGCTTTCATAATGCCTAAAGAATGCTTTCAGCACCTTGCTGAATCAATGCCATGTAGAATTAAGGCAGTTCTGAAGGCGAAAGGGGGTCAAACACCGTATTAGTATGGTGTTCCTAATAATCCTTTAGGTGAGTGTATATTAAAGCTGCTAGTATATATTAGGATGTTAAGATATACTTACATCCTGCTTATGAATGTTCTATGAATGTATTATAAAGGCATTATGTAGGTGCACTTAATGAAAATTGTTACCAATGTTTGTTATTAATGTATATTAATGCTGTCATGTCTTGTTCACTGAAAGTCTTATGAATTCAATGTCAGCGACATGTTATACTTACACCTAAGGTAGATCCTTACCAAATAGTTAAGGTTTTATTTGACAAACATGACTTATGTGATGGGTTGGCGCCCCACCCTGGGTTAGTTTCAGAATAGGCTCCGGGCCCCCGTGACACTGAATAGGACCAGTGGGTATAGAAAATGGATGGATGGATTGAAGTATTTATATACTGTACATCCTCAATCTATGTCCCATCTAGGGTGAGCCTTGCCTCTTGCTCTGGACATCCTGAGCTAGGCTGCCCGCACCCTTGCCCCAGAGAAGCAGTGACGGAAAATGGATATTGTATCATATGTTCTCTGCTGAGAGAAACCCATAATCCACATCGTTATACTGTGGTATATCATTCGTCTGTCAAACGGGCATTTTCTCTGATGCATATAACAAGGGTATTTACAGTGTGTTGCTTATTGTCATGTATGAACATTTAGTAATATCAGTTCCAACACCAGCAAACCACATCACAAACCTTCTTTAACACATTTGGTTAATATTTTACTTTTAATATCGCTCCAGGGACATTTCCAAATCGTAACGCGGACTTACGCATTGCAGGCTTATTATCTTTCCAAAATCAGGAAAGTACAGGGTCTTTTTTAAGATAAAGGAAAGGGGATCTTCAGAAATGAAACCACATTGTACGGGAAACAGCTGTGGCAGCGGATTCTCGGCGTGTCCCCTAACTACCAACTCGTTCAATTAAGCTATCTTATCTTTTGGACTATCTCCAGCAGAACCTGTTTCACAGTTTGGAAGAACGAAAAGACATTACACTAATGACTCAACTGCTGGAGGACGACTTTAAGCGAAATGTCACTGTTGGCACAGGTAAAGGGCCACTGGCCAGCGATACATCCAGATTTTTCCAGATCTGAATTCAGCTTTTGCACCTTTGCCTATTGTTTTTCTTAAAATTGCTTCTATTGTATTTGCTCAGGATAAAGTGTGGGTAACACTTTACTTAAGATTATGTTAGTTTAATAATTTATAATGCCTTCATAAAGCATTAGAAATGTAGTTGTAAATATTTATAAAAAGGCCTAACACATTATAGCCATGTTTATTATGCATTATGAATGTTTTATGAAGCTCTCATCTATAATGCATCATAATCATAGCTGTATCAAGCATCCTTAACCCAAGCATTATAATGCATTATAAAGGTATCTATAGTGCATTATACATGAGAGCTTCATAAAGCATTCATAATTCATAATGAACATGGTCATTGTTACGTCCCGCTCCGTTCGATCCTCCCGTGCCACGCCCACCTCGTTACCTCCCGTGATTACCCATTGTTTCCACCTGTGTGGCATTGCCGCACGCCAGTCCTGTGCTTGTCTTGTGTACTTAGGTCTGCGTCTGCGTCTTTCCGGCAGACGCGGCATTGAAGTTGTTCAATGTGTCTATGTTTGTGCAATAAACCCTCGTTCGACCCTCGCTCCTGTTCAAATCTCCCTCTTTGCCGCCCTGCACTGCCAGCACACGCAACAGTCATAATGTGTTGGGCCTTTTTATAAATATGTATATGCATGTTTATAATGCTATATGAATTCATTATTATTAACTATGAATGTGTTTATAAATTATTATAAACATGGCCTTAAGTGAAGTGTTACCTAAGTATACTCGACAGAGATGTTATACGAGCAGGCACACGCATTCCTGAAGAAAGGAGAATGATGGAAAGTAGCATGAAATGAAAGCAGGATATTACTGCAAACAGAAGGCCTTCGTTAATGCTTTGGTTGGCCAAGCTTTCCGGCTCGCGGAACAGACTGTCCAGTCATGCGAAAAATTCCCAGTGTTCCCATGGTTAAACATTTTAAACAGCGTTGTGATCAATAATCTGCAAGCAAGCAAATGGGGACTGCAGAAATGACTTCCTCTCTGTTTCAAGTTAATTATGTTTCGCATTTGTGATGCACATCATATAATGCAATAACAGAATAAGAAGAAGAAAAATGGAGATTATGCGTTGTCCTTTGAGTTAACTTTTAACTGCATTCAGGACAGAAGCCTGAGAGGGTCACAAAGGACATCGGCTGACGTGTGATTGTCTGACTGCAAACTGACCAGATAAAACCATCATTACTTTGAGTTGTACACACGGTTCACTGAGAGCTGTGCAGGAGTAGTAAATTAACCAATATTTGATCATCCTGGGATAATGTTACTACAGGCAAAGTACTTAGCTGTCGGCTTTCCAGGCTGAGCCATCTGACAAGGTACTAGGGGAATGTCTGGGGGCCTGGAGTGAGGTTGGAATCTGTCCCAGGAAGCACAGGGCAGAGGTACTCACTCTGGGCTAAAATAGCCACCAGTTTTTGCACTGGGGAAAAAAATACCCAGATACTGTGGGGGGGGGGGGGGTGTTCCAAATTCTATAAAGAGTATCAAGGGTGAGTATCAAACCCATTTCATTTCACTGTTCTTCTATAACCCACTTGCATGCCAACAATTAAAAATCCTTGATCCTTGAACCCGGGGCGGCACAAGGCCAGTGAGCCTCTGTGTGCTATTCAGTCATGCAGAAACATGAATTGCATGGAACAAACCACACACGCATGTAACTGCAATACAACCACGGCTACGCCATCAGCCACACGCAGAACAGAACACATGTACCCGGCGAGAGGTCAGAAATCACGCTTATGTCTCGATTCCTTTTCCATACAGGCATCCTCTCCCATAATTCATGGGGACGGCATACATCACTGTGATTATCCATGTAGCGGAACATGGGTAGAGGAGAGTGTAATGATGTAGCAGGATGGCTCTACCCTGCCTAATGAACAGAATATATTTTCCAAAGCTCTCTCCCTTTCTAATTGGCTGATTTTCAGCATTAGAATGCTTATTTTAGTCTTCCACCAATAGCAGAGCTCATGATGATTCAGACAGAGAGGGCCAACATCTAAAAAATACAACATTGGTTTGACTTCCTCCCCTAATTGCATAAGCATTAATATCACGGAGATCCCACTGGGAGTGTTAAAAGGTTGGCCTGCCAGGATACTGTCCCTCAAATGACCAGACTGTGAACATTCTGTCTTTTGTCCAGGACTGCAATGCTATTTTTAATGTCTACTGTCTGCTTAGTGTTCTTTTTGTATTATTTTGGAACTGGAAGACTCTATATGCATTCTTAGGTCATTCTCAGTTCTGGAAGACACACTGGCCTGATCTGTTGGAGTAAGATTCTGTAACGTTTACTTCATTTGAAAAGGATGACGTTTCCAGTGAAGTAATGAACTATGGCGGATTTCTCTAGGCCACAAAGTCTACAAGGTCGGCTAAGTTGCACCAGCAATTTTCTAAGTCATGTCTATCACTGTTCATTGAACACTGATTCCTATGAATTTGTTGTCCCACAGGCCCTCTAGTTTCCAGAGTGCAAAAAGAACAGATCATAAGTCGATTAAGGTGATCATTTCAAACAAATTTGTTTGTTTAGATGTTTCATTATTTGTGAAAATAAAAGCTTCTGAGATTCTGGCGCCCAGTCTTTCCATGTGATGCAGTGCAATTTTTATTGTTTACTAACACTGCTTGTTGCCCATATTGAAATAATAATAAATAAAAAAAACAATACCAAAACATAATACTCTATAGTGTGGCCACATAGAGTCGTTATCCTTCCTGTCACTGCTGAATGTAAAATGCTTTTGCTTGAAAACGTACAGTCTCATCTACGGAAATGCTCGACAGCGTGCTGAGATGCGCATATAGCTTGTACGTCCTGCCAAGCCCTGCAGGAGTTCATCTGTCTCCGAGGCTGTCAAAGCAGGGTCTCGGGGGGAAACTTGCGTCGCATCATCCATCATAACAGAGCCGTACCGCGCGATGCAGAATCCGCTCCCCTCAGGTCCATCCTCCCCCCTCCCCAGAATCGCCCATTCTGCAACATATATTTCTTTCAAACGGTAGTACGGAGTATCCCGGCTCACCTCTGGAGGGCACAGTAATATACATAACGGCAACTGCTAGCCAGGTTCAGAGCTCTGGTAACAAATACCTGCAGGTCGGAAGTCGGTGGCATTTCGTATTCGAGGCACAGGGGGGCCATCCCCCTTCACGAGCGTCCCCCCTGACCCCCGATACATCACATTTGCTGGCAGAGGGAGCAGCAGATGGCGCAGGGACGGAGTGGGTCACCCCTGGGGGTCAGAAGGCACAGAATTACTCTGCACCGCCCAGACCCTTAAGACCTCATTTGAATCCGTGCATTGAGGCCGGTGACACGGACGGCACCGCCGCCTGGGTGTCACCCGATTTTATTCCTTCCTCGTTTCTGCACCGTGAGTCTGTCCGCTTGGCTTTCCGCGATCAGCCCTGGTCCAGGGAGGGGGACATATGGCATTGTGAGCAATCTCAAATCGCCTGGCAAAACACGCACTCAATCGGTAATTGTTGTTAAACTGCCTGCGAAATATTCATTTCTGGTTGACAACTGGTAAACTGTGGGGAGACTTCCTTCTTCCTAGGAAAAAAACATCGATGCGTGTCTCAAAACGTCAACTACGCCACACGCACAGGGGAAATCGGGTTTTATGGTTCACTCTGTCGATGGAGCAGGGCTTGAATGCAGGCGTTTGCTCATAAAGCTCCTCGTTAAAACGTGTATTTTCACAAATGAAACCTTGTGACTGATGACTTATTGCCACATGGTAACGGCGGATACATAATAAACAGCCGCAACATGAACATAATCTACCCATTAATCCATCAGGTTTACAAGGTAGAGCGACATGATGAGAGATTAAAATGAATCCTTGGTATAATTAAGTGTGCCTAAAAGCCATGGATATACACCGTCGCGTACAAAAATTTGCGTCACTACACCAATTGGTTTTACGCCAAATGATTTAAATTGGGATATACGCACATTTAGAAAGTTTATTTTAAAAAAGGCTAAATTTAACCATTCTGCTGTCTCATCAACAAACTGTTGAATAAACATTAACAATCGACTTAAAAGGCTTAACCACGCTTCTGTAAAATTATGGTAACAGAGCTGCAGATCTGCTAAAAATAAAGGCTGTGCATTAATGCTTATTGTTTACATGCTGCGGCAGAAGGCTGCAGATTAGATTAGCGGACATGGTGTCACGTCAGGATCAGGGGTCTTTAAACAGGAGCTCCGGGGGGGGGGTCTCCAGTATCCCGTTGGTCAAAGTAACTGACTCCTGTGAGTGTCTCTGGCGTTTTGCCCGAGGGAAAAAAGCGATTCAAATGTGCCAGCTAGTGATAGAAGGAGAGCCATCCATCACAGCTGACAATTTAAGGCTGTTTGCAAAGTTAGGGATCACGCATCCCTTTGCACTCTCCATATTTGTTTTTTTTTCTCTCTCTCTCCCAAGGCATTGGTAGTACATTCTCTTCTTGGGAATAAAGGTTTTCAGGATATATTTTCAGAGAAACGCTCAATGCCTCGGACAGAAATAGAAGCAGAAACGTCATCCTTACCTCCGGTCACAATCGGCACCAAATTCAGTTAAATGAATAATGAGAAGAGTGATAAACAAACTCCCTCCGTTTTGATGATAGTGCTTAATGTATTTTCGTCATATCTATAGTATTAATTGCATTTACGTTTACGTATTTAGCAGGTACTTTTGTCCGAAACTGCGTATGAATGCATTTTGTATACGAAAAATGTATATTTGAAGTACTTTCCCTAATACATCATCTGTATCAATGTTCCATCAGTATTATTAGAACATTTGAAACTATATGACATAAAAATTAAACCATGTGATTAAATAAAAGAGATAATGAATGAATTATGTGACCGGGCAGGGAAGGGAGGTCAGGGCCTTTGGAATGAGGTGAGAGAAACATGATCTTGGAGGTTGATATTTAATGTGCTTACAGTCCATTTTAAAATTATTTCCAGTCAATGGCGATTTCATAAGCTGACCTGCAGCGCGCGTGTGGGTCGGCACCACGTTGCCTCACCCATCTGTGATACCGCTTGAAATCCGAACGACTTTTTGAGTGGTTTGCAAATGATCAAAGAGAGAAAAAGTCTCAGGTCATGCTTTCTAAAGTAAAAAAGAAGAAACGGCACGGATATGTCTGGCAGATTACTCCACAGTTTGACTCGGGATGAGCAATGGTGCCGAATTTCATGATTTGAAATTCGAGAACAACGAATGAATAGCGATATTGACACAAAACGAACATAATGCTTTTCCGTCTGAGCCACTGTCCGATATCATCAAATCCTGGTCGTTCCCCATGAGGCTCTGGAAGCGGCTCTGTAAACCCCTGCTGGCTGAGGAGACACCGTACCGATATTCCCTTGGTGCTCATAAACAAAGTTAATATTGAGCTCACAGGAAAGAAAGAAAGCGCTATCACTTAACAATCTAACAGGTCAGCCAGTTAGAGAGGTCATGCTTAATATGAATGAATTTGCAACGCATCGCAGACTGTCAGCTTTTCATGTTTCTGTGTTTGTAATCAGAAGGAGGAATTGCTACAATTATCAAGTCAAATGAAATGGACTTTTCCTCCACATCCATCCCATTTAAGTGTATATTATGGTTTAAACATTCTACATAGTGTAGCTTAAAGGTGATCAGGGTCACCTTCACATCTCCATGGTCTTCACCTTCAATCTTCAGTCTCTTATCTCCATGTTCGCCATGGTGGTTGTTCATATTATATTAGCTAACTCCCGAAACGAAAAGACATGCTAATCAGTGACTCAAAAGCTGGGTGTATGCAGGTTTTTACTGCAACTCCCTAATTCGATTAAATAAGTAAATGGACTGTATTTATGTAGCGCTTTTCTACTCTTCCGAGTACTTAAAGTGCTTTACAATTTATGCCTCACATTCACCCATCCATACACCGGTGGCAGAGGCTTCCATGCAAGGCACCGATCAGCACACCGGGAGCAATTTGGGGTTCAGTGTCTTGCTCAAGGGCACTTTGATGGGGTCAGGAGGAAGCAGGGCTCGAACCACCAACCCTCTGGTTGCCGAACAGTTGTACTGCCTTCTGCACCACCATCTTCCCCTGATTACTAATTAGAGGACTGATTGACTGAAGAGTCCTCACACTTGGGTCTGAACAGCTGACCTACAGGTTATCCCAAAAACCTGCATGCACAACACCGGCCCTTTGCGGATAAGACTGGCCACCCTGCTCTAACGTGTCCTTTCCCTCATTTGAGCCATCTCTGTGGTGTGTGTGTGTGTGTGTGCAAAAAAAAACATACAAAGGGTCAACATCCCGTTAAAGACACAAAATATGCATAAGTATTTAAGGCTGTGGATGAACTTGGTCCTTACAGATAGATGGATGGATGGATGTTACATCTGGCTGTTGTAGATCTATGTGAGTTACATCTGGCTGTTGTAGATCTATGTGAGTTACATCTGGCTGTTGTAGATCTATGTGAGTTACATCTGGCTGTTG